>JANHGN010013696.1:0-36086 GCA_024605025.1 Megaceryle maxima | reverse complement strand
TCCTTCCTTCCTTCCTTCCTTCCTTCCTTCCTTCCTTCCTTCCTTCCTTCCTTCCTTCCTTCCTTCCTTTTCTTTCTCTCTCTCTTTCTCTCTCTCTTTCTCTCTCTCTTTTGCCTTTCCTTTCCTTTCCTTTCCTTTCCTTTCCTTTCCTTTCCTTTCCTTTCCTTTCCTTTCCTTTCCTTTCTTCAGTGATTTAGAGATTGATGGAAACCCCCTGCATGTAAGGTCCTTACACAGCCCCTAGAGAGAAACGAAAACGGCGGATTGGTAACAACAGAGACACAAAGTGTCATTTGAATGACTTGATATACTAAGTCCATTCAAGCAAAATGTGATTTATTAAAGGCAGTAGAAAAGTATTCAGTAGAAACAAGGCAGGCAACACCCAGAAAAGGTGTGAAGAGGAAGTAGAATTTTTCCAAAAAACCCCCAGTAATTTGAAAAAGCTCTGAAGTCATAATGGATGTATAGATAGTGCAGCTTCTCAGTGTGGCATTTCTGCAAAAAGAGATCTTGGGGGCCACATGAGGCAGAGGGTAATTCTAGCTGAAAGCCTCACAAGAGGCATTTCCCCAGGAACAGTTGGTGTTTTAACACGAAGGGCAGAAAAAATTGTGAGGCTTCAAAAAAGAGCCATAAAACATATCCGAGAGCTGGACAAAATCTCTTGGTATGAAAACTGGACAGAAGATTGCTTGAAGGCATTTAATCAATAAGAAGACTGAGAGGTTTCTTGATCAGAGAGCATGGAGATGTTTTTTCAAAATTCAGAATATGACTATCATTTCTGGAAGCATCCTATCTGCTTTTAAACTAACTGGGGTGAGCATTACAAAAGCACAGTGTGCCAGATGGTTTGTGAAGCCTAAGTAAAACATTGGTTAAATATATAGCCTGAGTTTCAGGCTGTACCCTGATAGTTTTACTCGAAGTAGTTTAAAGTGTGATCTCATCAGCTGTGGTCGTACCTCTGACAAGGTAGGACGAGGATTTTTTAGTGCCTATTGTATTTCTCCTGACTGTTGCATATAAACCCTGCAACAGTCAGGAGAAATACAATAGGCACTAAAAAATTATTTTCTCTAGTTGAGAAACTTCAGCAGTAGGTTAGGTGAATTCAGGTTAGGATATCATATAAAGGCATAACACCAGGAATGTTAACACTGGCTTTTATATTTGAACAAAGTTTGTCTTTGGACCAAGCCTGAGTGACTTTTTGCCAAAAGTGTCCCAAATGTTGATTACTTGGTTTGGGTTAAAGCTCTGTGGAAGGTCAGTCAAGAAAATGGACCCAACATGCCACATGCTCAAGGCCTTTTTTAATGGAACATCTTTGATATAAGGAGAGGCTGAGACAGCTGAAACTCTTTAGCTTGGTAAAGAGAAGGCTCAGAGGTGATCTAACTGGTGTATATAAATACCTGATGATAGGGAATGAAGAAAAGGGAGCCAGATTCTTTTCAGTAGTGCTCATTAACAGGACAAAGGGCAATTTGCACAAATTTAAACACAAGGAATTCCATCTAAACACAAGAAAACACCATTTTTATTTTTTTTTTCCTTTACTGTGATGGTGGTCATACAGTGTGACAGTTTGCCCAGAAAGGTTATGGAGTCCATCTGTGGAGATATTAATCTGCTTCATCTGCCCCTGTTTCAGCAGTGGAATTGGATTAGGTGATCTCACCTGGTTCCTTACAGCCTAAACACCTCTGTGTTTCTGTCATCATAGCACCATCTCTGTTATATAGAGATAACACTGTCTTTCACTCTTGACATGTATGAAGTGTTTTTCTGGACCCAATATATTAATCGTTTTTAGTTGAATAACCAGAATAACATTACCTAGAATAAGACACTGTATCTCCATAGGCTAGTTCCTCCTCAGCTCCTCAGGAAACCTGGAAGTATTTCCCAATGGTGGAAAGGATGTGAATATTTTGCTGCTGTAATCAAAGACCCTATTGGGGAATTAGGATTTCTCACACATCAACAGCCTGGAACCAGGACCTCTAGCAGGGATGAAGCACAGGAAGGATAATGGAGGAAAGAAGTTTAGAAAAGCACCCTGCCTGCTGCCTTCAATACAGCACAGCCAAATGGTAAATGTATCCTGGCCAGCATTCTGGTGGCCTCCTCCCCAGTGTTTGTCATTCTGCAAAGGCCAAATGGCACTCTAGAAGGTAAGAGAGGTAGGTGCAGAGCACCCAGGCACGCTTTACTCAATGGTGACACAAATTTAGCCAACACTTAGCTTCCTAGCTAATCAGTGGTATCTCAGAGAAAGACCTGACAACTCTGGCCATTTCCTGAAGCATGCACTGTGTCCTGTAATCAGTTTGTTCAAGGGCAGCAAGGGCCAAAGTCTGCAAACTGTTCTGGAGTGACTGCAGCTGGAGCTTCCTATATGTGGAGCCATGATCAGACCCACGGTCCCTCAAGACGGTGTACCCATATCCTCTAGCTGATCTGTTTGTCCAAACTATTTCACTTTGAAGTTCCACTCTGTACACAGACAATCTGCCCTCCCATGCCAGTGGGGTCATGCATGGAAGGATCCTTGCCACCTATATTGCAGATCACTTGAATTGTGGAGTAGAAAGACACAAGAGTTTGGGGGATTTATTTATTTTCAATAGCAAAAGCTTATGGACTGAAATGTTTTGACTCCCGCAGCTGGAGTGAGAACCAATAATATACGGAGAAACACATCCTCCCATTCACAAAAGCAAGTTTTCACACAGTAAATAAGAGAATTAATGAATCATAATGAAGCATTCAATACAAATAAAACCAGATTAATGAAAAAATATTTGAAAATAATATCACTATTGAATAATGCATTAAGTGGATGCAGCAAGAAGATCGAACCTTTAGGTTAGAAAGCACTAACAGAGGCCCAGTCTACAATGGAAGAAATTTTATCTAACACAAGTTTGAAAAATTAAATTACCTGAGAAGACTGTAAAACATTTACTGGCAAGAACTTGTATATGACCATGAATTTTGTATAGGAGAAACACTGTCTTACAGAAGAGACCCTTTGGTAGGTTTGGTGTTTTTTTTCACAAATACCAACCTATTGTGTTCTGCACAAGACAAGCAGACTCCCTGTTTAGTGCAGTTTTAGCCTATCTAATATCATCCAGGAAGCCTATGTCTTTCAAAGTTAATTACATTTTAAGTTGGTTTTTTTTTTTCTCTATATTGTTAGCTAGGTCTTTTTAGGCTTTTTCAGCTCTTCCTTTTAACACCTAAATGTGGCAACACAAGTTTGGAAGCGGCAGCGGCAGAGTGAGTCCAGTTGCAGGTTCAGCAATGCCCTCCCTTGCTGTGTGGAATTTCACAAGCTGTTCTGGCTGGACAGCAAACAGGGGACACCAGAACAAAATCTCAAATACTTCCCAGACCAGCTTTCCTTGTGACTGTCTCCCAAGCCTTCCATTTATCTCCTCCCATGCACACACTTGTTCAATGCTGCACTGCCTATGGACTGTACTAACTTTGGCTTTCACACCAAGCCAAAGCCTTTGCAGAAAAGTAGAGACAATTACTTGGTACTTCTGAATTGGGTAAGTAGTTAAGCAAGGCAATCTAGGAGAGAAGGGAAAAGAAGGGGAACTCTGCCACAAGTAGTCCTATACTGCTGTACAAATCCACCCTTTTTGTAGTTTTCTTAGGTTTAACTAATTGTGTTGCTAAATTACTGCTAAATTACAGATTTAGCAGCAGTGGGGGCTGGAAAGTTGCAGGAACAGTAATGAGTTCTGGTCATAGATAGAATAATGCAAAACCTAAGGGAAAAGGCTTCATTTTTTTCTGGTCCCATGCATATTTCCAGGATGCCATCTTCCTTTTTAGCAATATGAGGTCATATTCCCTCCCCTTAAAGGCATCATGTGAGTTGGAATGTTTCACAAGAGATCCTCAGTTTGTAGGTGCAGAGGTGAGGCACTTGTTTTACATCACAGCTCTGTCTCGGTGCATGATAAGACATATCCAAGAATGTTGCAACCCTCAGGCTCTTGAGTTGCATCCTGGGCTGCAGTAGGCAGAGGGTTACCAGCAGACTGTGGGAGGTGATCCTTCTTCTCTACTCAGCACTTAGTTGAGGGCACACCTGGAGTGGTGGATCTCCAGTTTTGGGCTCCCCAGCAGAAGAGATACGTGGACATACTGGAACAAATCCAGAAAAATCCATGAAGGTCATTACGATATTGGAGCATCTCTCATCTGTGGAGAGGTTAAGAGAGCTGGGACTTGTTTAGCCTTGAGAAAGCTCAAGGAAATCATCTTATAAACATGTATAAATACCTTAGGGAAAGATGTGAAGAAGTCAAAGTAAGAGTCTTCTCAGTGATACTAAGTGACAGGACAAGAGGCAATGGGCATGAATCAAAACACAGAAGTTCTATTTAGGAAAAAACTTTTTTACTTTAATGGTGATCCAACATTGGAACAAGTTGCCCAGAGTGGTTGTGGAGTCTCCATCCTTGGAGATAATAAAAATTGGACTGGACACAGTCCTGAATAACCTACTCTAGTTAATCGTGCTCTGAGCAGGAGGTTGCACTAGCTGATCTTCAGATACCTTCTGACCTCAACCATGCTGTGACTCTACAGTTCTCTGACCTTGCTCCAAAGCCAGGAGGGGCTCCCAGGCCTGTGCTGCCTGGATTCAGAGTACAGGAAGGCTGTCAGGGGGAAGAGTGTGGTGCCTTAAAATGCTGCCTGGTAGCTGGTCAGGGGACACTGTAAAAAACATTTCTCTGAAATGGGTCTGAAGCAGCTGGCTGTAACTCAAAATGTCACCGATGTCCAAGCTTCCTTCCTGCCTAAGTTTCTTGGCTGCACAGATGAATGACTTTGGGTCAGAAATGTCAGCAGGCATTTGAAGTACTGAGCTCCCTTTGGCTTGCTTGGAGCACACTGCCTCTGGTTTTTGTCATGGGCTGCATCTCTGTCTAAGGGGCAAGTTTGTCTCTGCTATCTGAAGGACTTCCTTCAGTAAGCAGTAGGGGTGACTTTCTGTGCAGGGAGACAAAGTCTCACTGTAGTAGGCTAAGAAGAGCAAGAGAACTGGGTCACACTTGATAACCTGGGACTGTGTTAGTGTTTTGCTTGTTGCCTAACACCTTGGAGACTAGAATAAGAAGAGGCCTGGAAGGCCAAGCTTTAGAATGGACACAGAAAGATTGTCTGTGTGTTTAAAATGAGAGGCCCCAGAGACAACAACTACAAAAATACAAGCATCTGGCTGGAGGCCAGAAAAGATTAGAGGGCCGTGGCAGGTTCCCTTCAGTACAGGGACCTTTTATAGGATGAAGGGCTTTGCCCAGAGGTGTATTGTATAAAAGCACAAGCTTAACTCTAGCACAGGTGCAGGAGCACTTAGGTTCCAAGTGGCATAAACATGCCCTGCCACAGCATGGTTTCCATGGCATGTCCGATCCCCTTTTCTCTGTGCACGTTCTGATGTTTCTGACCCAGGCTGTGGTGTTTCTGCAGTGCTCGGCAATGGCTGAAACCTCAGCTGCAGCAGCAGCAAGGAGAGTGGCACCAACCGTGCTAGATGAGCTCCTGGAGATCACAGCTCAGAGCCTAGTGCGCACCGAGGTGGCTGAGCACTATGAGGTTATTCGGGAGCTGGGCAGGGGCAAGTATGGCCACGTGATGCTAGTGACCCACAGGCAGAGAGGTAAGGAATTGATTGCATCCTGTGAGCTACTGTGCCTTGCTTCCTCTCCACTCACCAGGGTGTTGGGTGGGATGGTGGCTCCTTGGGACCAGGCATCAAGCATGGTGGGAGGTTCCCAGGGAGACTGGTAGGACAGGGACCTCCCCAGCCAGGAACCATCCCATTGCACTTGGGAGCTGGTGATGCCAGGGGGAAGCCCAGAACATCAGGCAAGATTATGGTGAAGAGGCAGGTCCAAGGTCAAGACGAGAAGTCAATCCACAAGTCAGAATCAATAGGGTTCATGGCTAGGCACTGGCATGGATGTGATATAGCTGGGAACCAGCACCACCATCACACAGATCAGGCAGGGAGTGAAGCCCCAAGCCTTAGCTTAAAAGGTACCCCTAGGCCCATGACAGAGGGTGAAGGTGGAGCTCCCAGGTAGGGCTGGTCAAGGCCATTAAGTCCTATGAGTGCCTAGGGGGCCCTGACACTATTTTTCCTCAGTCATCCCAGCTCAGGCTGATGGGCCCAAGTAGCCTGAATTTCCCTTCCTCTACCCAGTACTCCTGTGCATGTACTGACTGGCTCAAAATTCATGCCAGCAGCAGTGCCTGGACACCCATATTGGGTGTCCAAAGGATATATCCACAAAAACTGTTGGGCCAGAGACCTCCCTGTGGTGGTGAGTGTCTGGATCCACAGCTTCTCAGTGCCCTCTCTGTTTGGCCTTGGTGTAAGTGACTTTCAGGGGAGTCTAACCCACTCTCCCCATCCCCAGGGACTCCTATGGCTCTCAAGCTGCTACCCAAAGCCAGCACCAAGCTGCACACCTTCCTATATGAGTATTGCGTGGCACTCTCCCTTGCAACCCACCCTGCCATCATTGGCATGTTTGGAATTGCCATAGAGTCCAGCCAGTACTACGGCTTCCTCTACGAGCCAGCACTGCACAAAGACCTCATCTCTATCATCAAACCCCGGGTGAGTGCTGCTGCAAGGGTGAGGGTATCTGGGATTGCAGCGTTTCACCTCCTGCAGGCTGACTGGATCAGAGAGAGGCAGACAAATGCCATGGGCTGTGGGTCCCTCATCTCTGGGGTCTACAGCTTTGAAGCAGTGTCAGGCTTGCAAGACCAGAAATGCAAAGGTCTTCACCAGTGCAGCTCATGCAGATAAAAGCCCAGCTGCAGGGTTGCCAAAATGTCCTGCATGTGCTGTACTGCCGGTGTCTCTCTCTCCCTGTGCAGGATGGGATCCCTGAGCCAGCTGCCAAGCAGTGTGCTAAGCAGCTGGTGAGTGCACTGGAGTTCATCCACAGCCGGGGGCTCGTGTACCGTGACGTCAAACCTGAGAATGTGCTGCTTTTTGATCCTGAATGTCGGCGCATCAAGCTGACTGACTTTGGGCTTACACGGCCCAAGGGTACCAAGCTCAAGCTGGTAGCTGGGGTCATCCCCTACACTGCCCCCGAGCTGAGCAACACTACTGATGCCCAGGGGGTGCCCATTGACACCAGCTTGGATGCCTGGGCCTTTGGCGTGCTGCTTTTCTGCCTGCTGACTGGCTACTTCCCCTGGGAGCAGAGTCTGCCAGATGACCCTTTCTTTGAGGACTTCATGCTGTGGCAAGAAACTGGCCTGGAGAAGGACCTGCCCCGCCACTGGAAGCGCCTGACGGCTGAGGCTGCCCTGATGCTGCGGAGCTTGCTGGCACTAGATCCCGCCAAGCGCGGCCCTGTCAGCGGAGCGCTGCGCTACGTTGATTGCCCTTGGCGGCTGGAGGACAAGTGCAGCAAGGAGGCTGAAGTGAAGCCCTAGAGCCTGCTCCCCATGGAGGGGAGAAAAGGCAGGTCTCACCCTGCAAGGGTCTTTGGGGTCTGGGGCATCAGAGTGCCCCAGGTGCATGAGGTCATAGTGACCCAAAGAGCAACTTCTCTGCAGCACTGTCCCTGCTGCCATGGAGCCAGGCTCCCTTCTCAGCTGACGGTCCTCACCCCATGGCTCAGTGCTGCCCAGTGCCACCTCCTAGTTATTCCTCAGGGCTTGAAAACATCTCCTTTCTCTTGGAAATGTCTGTCTGCATGTGAAGCACCTACTTGCTTCCTGGCCACAGAGACTCCTGGGTGGTTTCTATGGGTTGCAGTACCTGCCTTGTCCTCAAACTAGTGCAAAATATATACTTCTGTGTTTCTGTATGTGGTTTTTCTACCCTTATAATAAAATGCCTGTGGGGGCTTGCTTGCTGTGGGAAAGTGGAAGCATGACAGAACCTGCAACTATCTCAGGACAACCTGTATGAGGCAGGGGCTACTGCCAGATGCCACTTGGGCCTCCACCGGGACTTCTGAAGAGTGACTTCACATGGGCAGGGTGGAGGGCCAGTGGCTGTGGCTGTGGCTGGTAAGTAGGGACCAGTTGATGGTAAGTAGGGACTGGGGTAGCACCAAAAATATGGTGGAAGTCCTGGAGGTGGGGTGTTGGAGACGGCCAGAGAGACTCGCACATTGTAACCTACCAACTGCCATGCACTTCTTCCCCTTTCCTTGTGTTCAGGACCAGGTGACAGATGGGCTTTTCTGCCATGGATGGCTGAGGAGCCTCAGTGTCAGTTTGCAAAAGTCTCCCCCTCTAGTTCCCTTCACTCAGGAAAATGGCCTTCTGCAAACACTGATAGCCCTGCTGAAGCACAGTTCACCCCTTTCCCATCTTGAATGTCTTTGATGTAAGTGGAAAGGTGAACTGCCACAAATGTCCACCTGTGTGATTCATTTGAGAAGGCAGTAGCACTGTGAGGGTGGTTGGCCTGGGAATCACTGGAAAAGGCTAACAGAAGACCCGTAACCACAGGCTGCATACATTCATCCGTACAAATAACCCCAACAAAATTTCCATGGTGATACCTCCCAGCAGTCCTACACCATTGCCTCGCTCTTACTCCTTCTCCTCATGCACACTGACTGCTCCCACCTCACAGAGCCAGCTCGTCTTTGTATGAGACTCCATTACCACTTCTGCTGTTCTTCTGATTCCTTCAGTCCCAATAAACCATTTTGAAGACTATCCAGGGCTCGCTCAAGCACACTTCCTCCCTTGTACTGCCTTCAGGTCCTAAGAGAATGTCTCTTCACATTCTTTTAGATGCCTGCTTACCCCTCTACAAGGTCTTCCTTCTCCCATTTCACGTCACCACTTTAACCTAACAAAACCCCTCTCCTAATCCCACAATATCCTTCTAGTCACACATTTTAATCACAGAAAGAAAGAGAAAAGAGAGAATTAGGGGCTATAAGCTCTTCTTACTTTGCTACCTCTTTCCAGTCCCCAGGATTGTGCTGTTGGTAATCCTTTACAGCTCTTAGCATGATCCTGTTGTTGGAGCCATCCTCAGCTGTTTTCCATTCTCAGGGAGTTTGTAACTTCTAAAAATGTGCTGCTCCACCACCATACTTTCAAACATTCCAGCTTTTCTTCCTCCTCAGATCCTTCCCTCCACATGCTCTCCTGTAGTTCTCCAACCTCCAGCTCTTTTTCCATCTTCTTCTCACCCACTGGCTACTCTTACTTAGCTTCCTCACTAACATTCCCTTTCTACTACCTGTCACCTGGTAAACACATTTTACTCATTCCTCTCCCAGCAACATCACCTCCATACTACTCTTGTGCTTTTCCTGCTCCCTACATCGCTTATACCTTGCGTCCTCCTTCCAACTCCACATCCTACCTTATCAAAAAGCATTGTGCTCACCCTCTTCAAGAGACAATTTTCTTCTGCATGCTTCCAGTTCTTAGAATCTTTTATTATCCAAAAACATAATAAATGCTTCTCAACTCTGGACAACTGAGATTTGGCTTTAATTACGCTTTGATTATTGTAGGAATAGCAGAGGAGTGGTAAGGTACCAACGCAGTTCCTCACAGTAGGGGTGAGTGATAAGTGTTTGGTGCCTCACAGGGCAATCCTGGGAATGGTGCCTTGAATGTGTCCAGAGGAGAGCAACAAAGCTGGTGAAAAGACTGGAAGGAAAGTCCTGTGAGGATTTGCTAAGGAATTTGGGCTTATCTAGTTTGGAGAAAAGGAGGTTGAGGGGCAACCTCATTGCTGTTTACAGCTTCCTGAGGAAGGGAAGTGGACAGGGAGCTGCTGAGCTCTTCTCCCTGGGATCCACTGACAAGATGCATGGGAATGGTTCAAAGCTGATGGTTCAAATGGTGCAAATGGTGCCAGGGGAGGTTCAGACTGGACATTAAGAACCATTTATTTACCAAGAAGGTGGTCAAACACTGGAAGAGGTTTCCTAGAGAGGTGGTCAATGTCCACTCCCTGACAGTATCTAAGAGGCATTTGGACAAATGCTCTTAACAACATGCTTTAGCTTGTTGCTTTAGGTAGTTGGACTAGAAGATCGTTGCAGGTCCCTTCCAGTTGAAATAATCTATTCTATTCTATTCTAATGTATAAATAACCAAGGGGAGGGTATAAAAAAGATGCAGCCAGAGTCCTTGCAGTGGTACCGGGTGACAGTACAAGAGGCAATGTGCACAAATTGAAACATAGGCAATTCCATTTAAACATAAGAAAATGGCTTTATACTGATAGTGACCAAACACTGGAACATTGGTTGTGGTTTACCTGTCTTTGGAGATATTCAAAAGATGGTTGGACAAGACCCTGGTCAACCTGCTCTAACTGTCTGTTTTAAACAGGAGGTTGGACTAGGCAGTCTCCAGAGCTCCTGTCCAGCATCAACCATGCTGCAATTCTGTTACCTTTTTCATTTTAAGGACATACTGTGTTGCAGCTGGAGATGTGTGGGGCTCCCAGTGTCTCTGCTTTGGATCTGCTCAGCATGGCAGGCAGTGGTTTCAGCAAAGCTGGGCACAAGATGCAAAACTGCCTTGACAAGAAAAGATCAGCAAGATTTTAGAGTTTATTCCAAATTAAAGCTGAACTGCTGGAACACTGACATCTTTGTGGAAATAAACTGTCCAATTCCATCAGGACTAAGGCTGTTTCTTTTCTGGAGAAAATAATGCCAATGACAATCAGGGATTCAATGCTGCCCAACAAAGCTGATGTGACAGAGGCTATTGTCAGTGAGCAATGGTGATGCCCAGGATTGTTTCTCTGTCTCCTTTACCATAGAGATTTGAGACTTTGGCAGAGGGGTTTTCTGTTGCCAGAAAGTTGTACAATACATAGCTAAGTGATGAAACCAGCACTGTGACTGTATTGTGCCCATGATGGTTGCATGGACAGAGTAACAATGGAGCAAGTATAGCAGTGAGCACAGTGGCAAAAGCCTTGCCCTGAGCCAAGTGCCCAGCCTTGGATCCTTTTCTCAGTGGCTTAATCATAACTGCAGCTGGATTTCTTAAATCGATGAATAAACAGACCTGTTGAAGCCTATCCCCAGGGGTCTGAAAAAAGATCTGCTTGTCCCCATTACCCCTGCAGCAGCTGCTGGGATAGGCTGAATGGAACGGAGCTGCGTGCAGCTATGCTGACCCTTTGCATGAGCAGCGGCTGGCTGCAGGAGGGCTGGCCAGGTGCCCGACACCATAAAGGGCAACATTTCAGCTAATGTAGGCACAAGGTATGGGGCAGATCTGGTGTCATCCCCAAAGAGGCATCAGGTGGCTGCAAAGGGGAGGGAAAGATGTGGTACTTCACTCCTCTCCAAGATAGAAAGGAGAGATAAATTGGGTAATTACAGAGCTCACTGCACTATGTGAGTTCTGGCTGCAGTGACTGTGGCCCAAGAAGGGTGAATCCAGGCCATAATGCCCTGGTGCCTGCAGCACACTGCACATGGAGGATGGGAGCATGGAGCCCATGGCTCTTGGTAGGACCCATGGTCTGTGTTTCTGGATCCCCTTGTAAATGTCACTATGTATTCTGCTCCTTTTGCACCACACACTCCACAAGGGTCCTGAACAGTCATGCTCAGCAGCAGCCTGGGGACTGCAATGCAGACTGGAACCAGCAAATTGTGGGGAGGGGCCAGGGCCAGTGCTTTGGCATCACAACAGCGGGATGATGGGTTGAGCCTGGATCTGTTAACTGGGTAGATCCCTTGGTCATCATAGTCCTTCCAGTTAGGAAGTGATGGTAGGAAGAAGTGGCTACTAGACTGAAGCAGAGATGTGAAAGTGCAGGCAGATATGAAAGTGATTGCCCTGGGTTGTGATAATGGTCAAACGGTGACACAGACCAGTTATCTCAGAATTAAAATGGTGATTGTTGAAGAGAGCATTTAGGCATATAATTTGGGTTAACCATAGGTCATCAATGCTCCCAACATATAGACTGTGTTGTGATGCTGGCTGGACTCATGACATAAAAGGGAGGGTAGGATCAGATTGGATAGTAGAGGCAATGTCATCTCCTCCTTCAACAGGAAGACTAATGAAAGTCACTCTATTGGACTGGCTGACACAGTGACCAAAGGCAGGGTAGAGGTTCAGCCTTTGGGACCTCTCCAGTTAGGCTTCTGGCATAATTTCTAGAAGCTTGCAGCATATAATCTTCCTTCTGCCTTGTTGGCTCTGATACTATGTTACTTACATCCATTCCCACTTAAACACTGTTAAGTGTCATTACTAGAACCATGACTGAAGTCCCTTAGAAAGGGTAGTAAAAGAGTAATTCTCCGTATTCCCCAGAGTTCTCTTGTAGCCTTGTCTCCTGAACAAGACCACATGCTGACCTTACTGTACAGCCCTTCCCACTCTGCACACAGATGTCAGGTCTTGAGACTGCGGAGGGACTGAGCATCAGATCCCAAAAACGAGTGGGTGAAAGCATCTCAGGTCAAGGAATATGATATGGCAGATGCAAGACTGCATAGTGCCTGTGCCTACCTCCTCCCACACTGCTTCTTTTGAGGTTTGAATTTCACTTCAAAGACAAAGCAGGGCAGAGCTTTGATAAAAAACACAAAATATTAGTCTGTTCTGAGCAGCTGTCCTGAGCACAGGGATGGAAAAAGGCAATAGCTAGGGGATAAAGATGGTGGGAATTTGTTATCTTTCATTCTTACTCATGTGGGCATTTTAGTAACAACTGCAACCCAGCTGATGTCTTCTAGAGCTGCCTGTGTCTGAGAAGCCATAAGACATCATAAATCTTTGTTGTCATGCCAAAGGACAAAAAGCTGCAGGATTGAAAGTGGCTGGATCAGAAGATACACGGTCCCTGACTGGGACAGTTCATGGAGTTTAGCCACCAGCCTTTTTTTCCTCAGTCCTGTATCCCTGAGTGGAGAGTGCATGGACCAGAAGGAGAAATGCCTTAGATCAAAAGAAGTGCCTCACTGTTTTCAACATGCTGTAGCTTGGGTTGCACCAGTACCTTGCTACAATTTCAGTTTTCCTTGTGCTGGGCTATCTGACCACAACAAGAGAATTGATTGCTACTAAATCCCATAATGATTCTCCAATATCCTTGATTTCCCTAGTTACGATCCATCCAAGGTCTGACAGCCAGCCACAGCAGCCAATAGTCTGGGCTTGCCCATATACAGGCCTGCCTGTTGCTGTGAGTGTGTTTGTTGTTTTTCCCCCAGGCTGACAGGCAGCTGGGCATGTTCATAAGCCCTGTGCCTTGGCCAGCTTTGTGCAAGAGAGGGAGGAAGGGGGATTTGGCCCAGCCCAGGGTGGTGACAGAATGCGGTCACAGTTGTCACATGGACTAATTGCACTTCTAACCCTTCTTTGCTGTTTACAAGCTGCCCCCCACCAAGGACTCGTGTCTCTGGCTGGCTTCTGTGTCTCAGGGTGGAATCAGACAAGGCTTCTGGTCTCACTCCAGGCCCTGGTAGCCACCCTCTGTGTGCTAACTCTGAGTGCAGCTTCCACTGAGCTTTGCAGACAGATTTCTTAGGGGATAGTGGGAAAGATGATCTGTGACCAAACAGATTTATTTAAGTGGGGTGCTTAGGAGAAAATTTATTTTAGGTGATAAAACAGCCTACTTTTTAGATATCTGACATCTAGCTATAGAAAGCTGGCTTCAGTCAGAGCAGTCTTGTTGCCATGATTAGAGGCTGCTGAGATGTAAGCAAACAGCTGCCTGAGTAGGTAACTCTGAGTCCCCTGTCCTTGCCCTCAGTGCTGCTCTGTGCCTGTCTCAGCTGGTTATCTTCTTGTATCCACTCATGAAGTAGGAGATGGAATCACAGCAAGGGCAGAAATGTGCAGACATTGACTGGCATCTGCTGAATCTGCTCTCTCCAAAGCCAGGTAGGGGGAAAGCAACAGCTTTCCCATCCCCTGTTCTGCCACTAACAGTTGCTGCAGCTGATGCTCTGCCTTGAGAAATTATTTCATCTTCCTCCTCAGGACAGTAACTCTTGCAGAGACTGCCAAATGTATAGCTAACTCATGATCATCTTCCACAGAGGCATCCTGGGCAAGCTTAATTTCTGACAATTTCTTCTGCAGAGCCTCTCTCTGCTTTATCTTGCACCCTTCTCCAAAGCTACTGGACAACTTCTAGCTGCTCAAACCTCTTGGTAGGAACCAAAACACATTAAATTGCTTGTACTTTTATGATATGCTAAGCCCTGTGTAACCTACAGGTCAATTCCTCGGGCTCATGGGTGAGAATGTGCTTACATGCCCAAACCCCTTTAACTGAGCAAGATGAGCAGGCGGTAACCCTCCATACCTTTGCACTGGTCAATACAGATTGAGCACAGGAATTCCACTATACACCAGATTTAAGTGATGGATTCAACTACAGCCAGACACAAGACTGCCCTAGCCCATAGTGTTATTGCATACAGCAACACGTACCACAGAGGCATGACAGTCATAGTTGTGTTACACTCAAGGGTGTAGATTACCCCAGCTGGATGGTGAGAGCTGGTATATGTATATGAGGCTTTGGTAACATTATAGTGCTTATGCTGCTATGGACTAACACTTCTCACACTGAAGAACAGCACTTACCAGGGACTTCTTTCCTCCTTCCACTCATGAGGAGCTTTCAGGGCTCTTCCTCTGTACTGTTTCTCTCCCTTTCTTTCTCTTTGCTCCATCTTTCTCACTCCTTCTGCCCTTTTTCTGTATCACTTGCCCATCCACTATTTCACCTTCATAGGGGTCATCCTGCTGCAAAAGAAATATCCCTTGATACAAAACTCTGGAGGACTTCATGCTCTCAAGGAGGAATACAAGGTGCTCAGTGTACAACTCACTGGCTCCTTTCACTTGGCTGGGAGAGGTGCTACTCTCTTCCACTCATGACTCATTTGAATCAGTTCATTTTCTTGCAGCACTGGTCTGGGGGGCTGTAGCAGGAAGAGGCGTGCACTTGTGTCCTCAGCTTCCCCTCCTTCATACCTATACTGCTCATAGTACTTCAGAGAAGACCACAGTACCCTTATCCCACCGGGACTGTTTATCACTCAGCTAGAAACCTAAGAAAATACTTGCACAAACAGCAGCTGCTGGTAGGACTAGGACTTCAGCAGGCAGCTTGGGCAGTTTCTATTCCCAGTGCTGATGGAGTTCAGGTGGAGGGAAGCTGAACCTCCTGGTGACTTTCCACATGTCTATGAAGGTAGCCATTGCCAATCTCTGAGTTTACTGTTGCTGGGCTGCTCCAGGAACTGCTGAACTGGTTGGTCTCTTCTGTACTGCTCCATAATGGAAATCTGGGGATTAAGTGGGAGCCACAATAGGCAGCAATTCTGCCCTGCCCTTGAGAATCCTGCCACCTTCCCACCGGTTCCTGGCTGCACAAGGGCATGTCAGGAATTGGATAGGGCTGGCAGAGACCTGGCTGTAACAGGATACCCTTGTCCTTTCCTTTCCTTCCGTCACTGTGGGAGAGAGATGGTATGTAGGGTTGCCAGGTGGCACTGGACAAAGGAATGATGAGATCTTAACAGGGGAAGGTAACTGGCCACACACCACCAAAAATCAGGGTAGTTCAATGGGTGGAAATTTCACTGATGAGAAGTCTGAACACCAAGCAAAGTCCTGAGCTGTAACTCACCCAGCAGGCTGGGGCTGGGAACTGTATTCAGTAGTCCTGACTTCAGGTCTCCTTAACCAGTAGACATATTACTGTTCTCCCAGAGTGAGGGAAAGAATTGGGAGTCCTGACACTTAGTTGTTGTTTTCCTTTCCACCACTCCCCTTCTTACCATTAGCTCCCACAACATGGACTTCAGCTTGGGACTGTGTTCTTTGAAACAAAAGCCTTGACCGCCTTCCACCTTGTCTTCAGTTTACAATTCACTGGACTCCTTCTCTGCCGGCATTGAGGTCACCATCTCTTTCCCGTTGTGTGTACCAACACCCCACCGCCTCTAGAGGTCAGAACCAGTATTTTTTGATTTGCATTCACGACTATGTGCTTTCAGTCAATGTGAAGAATTTCGATAGGGCTTTCTGTGTTTCACTCCCTTAGACCAGCAGCAGCCTGTATCCCCCCTTAGAGCTCATTCATAAGAGACCGGGCATTAGTCTCTTCTTATTGAGGCCTGTGAGTCTCATGGCTCTGGAAGACAATTACTTCAGTCTCTCAGTAGGACTTAGGTACAGATTTTCAATGCTGTATCAGACCACCCAAGGAGTCTCGGGGATGGCCACATTCTCCACCCATATTAATCTACACACTGAAACATTATCAATTGTTGGTCTAGGCACAACAGGAGCTGCCTGAAGCAGAGGAATCCTCAGGGAGAGGTCTGAAAAGCTCCTCCGAGACTCCTGCGGAAAAGCGGCTGGGCCATGCCGGGGCCGGCAGCCTGTGGGGGGCAGCTGCTGAGGCGGCCCGGGCGGAGCAGCCCCACCGGCGGCAGATCCGAACGAGGCGGAACCGCCACAACGGGCACTCGCCGAGACTCCCCCCTCATAAAGGCAGCTCCTCGGGAGCGCTCAGGGAACAAGCGGTGAGTGGCGTTACCCCGGGAGCAGCAGGCCAAGGGTGGGCTCCCTGCGCGGGCGAACAGGGCGGGGCATTTGGCGGGCCAGGGCGCCGCATTTGGCGGGCCAGGGCGCCGAAGGCTCCGCCAGCTCCACATGGTAGCCGCCCGACAGAAAACCCCAGCGTCCCTGGGCTCTCCACCCACCAGCTCGGGTTCAACTTCCCAGACAGAGCGCTCCTGGGAGCACGCTGCCACCCACGCGTCAGGCTCATTGCAATTACTGAAACATGGTGGCGTTGTTCACATGACTGGAACACTGTCATAGACGGCTATGTTCTCTTTTTTTTGTTGTAATACGGAACCGAGGGCTACTACCTGCCAGTCTGCAGACAAGGCAAGAATTTATGTGGACACATTGCTTAGATTAAAAGACTAAACCCCTTCGGTATAGTTTGTCAGGCAAGTGCTAACACACCAATCATGTCTAGGCAGTCACTAAGGAAGTTAATTTCTTGCCTGTGTCCTAGAGCTGAAAAGAAGCATTGAAGAACAGCAAATCAGCCAATACACGTCTTGAGACAGACTTCACATCCTCAGATGTGAGGTATTAATTGGATTGTCTTCACATCCTCACATTTCCTTTCTGCATAGTGCTCTTGATAGGCTAATGATTAGAGAATAGCTATTAATAGTTCCTGAGAAATGTCTCTGTAGCCTTCTCAAACCCACTTTTTCAGGCCTGCAGCTTCACCATGAGATTCCGTTATGTTAGTATGCAGAGAGGATAAATGTACACATCTTCTGTTGGTGAATAAATTTTATACAAGATAAATTCAACATGCCTGGATTAGCGGCTGGTAAACTTTGGCAACACATAAACTGGGATAAGTGTAAGCAATTTCCTGCACACCCTTTCTGTATCCCTCTTCCATGATGGAGCATAGCCTGGACATGCAGTGCTACCGGTCACTTAGGTCCTGCCTTCCACAAAAATCTCTCACACAGACCCGAAGTCAGCAGGTCCAGGCCTCTGATTTGGACAACAGGACACTAGAACTCCTGGATTACCTTCTCTGTGTGCTCAAAAAAATCTCTGCTATCTCATCTGTGATGCTACTTGACCCTCATAGGAGCTAGCCTGTCTTCCTTTAAGGAAGAGAGGAGCAGAGCCTACATCGTAGGATTGGAGGTAAGGATTATAATCCCACCCTGCACTACCGGTGTGCAAAGGTCCTATCCCTGTTCTCCCTCATCCATAGAGCAACATCTTGAAGCAAAGTGGTATCTGCTTTTTGCAATACCTTAAAGGGACTTTTTTGTTACAGGGATTCTCATTACCACACCTCTGTCCCTTGGATGCCCGCACTGTTGTGCTGCAGTAGCTGAAGCTTCCAGTGCTGGGAGCCTGCCAAGGATTCAAACACCCATACCCGCTAACCCCTGGCTAGGGAATCCAGATTTGCTTGAGACTTAGTAACATGACCTGTTTTCCACCAACTCTAAACTACTCTGTTTCATCTTCTCCCATGCTTAGTTTCAGCCAAGAAATGAAATCATTGCTAAACAACCACTGAACATTACTGCCCCTCTTAGCTTCTGCACTTCACTGAAAACCAGTAAGACTCAGTGCTCAGTTTTGAAAAAAAAAAAGGTACATCTCTGCTCTTCCTAGGCAAGCAGGAGCTGGAGGGTGCATACTTTTTTTTATTAGCAAAAGAGAAGAAATTGCTGCGAACTTTCTTTGTCAAGGAAGACAGGGCTGTGCTGATCACTTGCATGTTTGCAGCATGAAGGAGCAAGAGAGAGAGCCTGACCCAGATCCTGAGGGGTCAGAACTGAAGCTCCCATGGGATTTGTAGCAGAAGCTTTTCTTAGGGAGTGAGTCAACATAGCTGAAATGCAAGGCAGTGCGACAAGTGTTAACAGGATGTGCCATTGCAACCTTGTGCTGAAGGTACTCAGCAAAGGAACTTTCCTAAGTGGGTTTTCAGTTATTTCAGTTATTTCAGTCACTCTTGCTTCCCCAGTATTTACCACACATCATGTTCTGTCCCTCTGAGCTCATTCCCAGTCACTAGCACTCACACTCACTTAACCTTAACTGTTAATGGTGCCATTAAATCTAAGGCAGTGCTGGAAATTTGCCTTTCCCAGCCTTTGGCCTTCTTCCAATTACAAGAGACGTGTTAATGAGAAGACCTCATCTCTAACTGTCTAGTCAAGGCACTTGCAAAATGCCAGCCAGCACAGTAGCTGGATATGAAAAACAGGAAACCAGCTAATGTCAGCTCACATGAAGACTCAAATTCAAACAGCAACAGAGAGGAGGGAGAATCAACAACCACCTGGGGCAAGCACATCAAGAGAGCTTCAGGGGTTCTTGGAGAAGCATTACATTCACAGGAAAATCCTGCTGAGTGTGAGGACCATCAGCTCCTGCCAGTGTCATGGGGACACATACCTGGCAACAGGCAGCAGAGGAGTCGGTGGTGTATGCATGGGAGAAAGGTCAGGAGATTGCAGAGGGCTTTTCACTTGCAAGCTGGGTGATGGGAATGGTGAGTGAGTGATGACTATGAGCAGCTGGTGGAGAAGTTCACCATGAGGCAGTCCAGTTAGAGAGCAGGAACTCAGCAATTTTAATATTGGACAGGTTTTTTATGATACTCTGAGAACTAGGTGCCATAAGGCACATAAATCAAAGCAGCTTCTTGAAATTGAGACAGGCTGATGCCCTGAGATCAGAGCAGCTGAGGTGACACGAGATAGTCTCCTGTGTACAGGGGTTGTGTTTGTGCCAACAGGGAAACCACTCCCTCCTGATCTGGAGTGAAAATTTACATTTTTGAGGAACCAGCATGGTTACTACAAATTTTAGAGAAACTAACATTCTTTTTTTCAAGTGGTATGAAAAGGCACTATATCAGAAATCACCAAATCTTTAAAAACAAACCAAACTTTTAAATATTTGGGTTGGTTTTTTTCCTATTATTTTTCTTTTAGAAACAAACCATTTTAAATTAAATGTGGATTCAAGAAAAACTTTTCAAGACTGTTCATTTAAAAAAGATTTAAAGAGGGGAAGTAATGCTGCTTCAGTGACATCCTTGTAAATTTTAATGAGTTAAAGCTTTTCTTTCTTATTGAAGTGGTAATATACCAACTCAAATGTAATTAATTTTACTTGTTTTCTGACAGAAATCAGGGTATAGGAAGAATGTACTCTTCCTGCAACTTTGAACTATGTTCCAGGAAAAGAGGTACATTTAAAAGCCTCTTTAAAAGTCTTAGGCAGCTACATAATTTGGACAATTATCTTACAAGAATCAGAAACAACCTGCCAGTTCACCACTGTTAGCCACTTACTCCTTGGTCTTTAAATCAGCTAGTTTTTTTCTATAACACAAAGTTTGAAAAGCCTACCTCAACACAATTGTACTTAGCTAATGAGAATGCCTGTACCACATCAGACCAAAGATCTAATATAATCCAATATCCTGTCTCTTAAAAAAATAAAGATAAGAACAGGGCAAGCATATGGTGATAACTCCTCATTTTCCAGCTTTCAGCAGATTTTGACTTAAGAGGAGTCTACAGATAGATGGAAACTTTAAATTTAGTGGTTCTTTATAGTTGTTTTTCCTTCATGGGCTTGAGAACCAAACTACACCTTGGAGTTCAGGTAGGGAATATATAGTCCTTGACAGCAGACCCAGCTGGTGCAGAGAAGGAAGAAAGAAATCTCCTTTGACTTTGATGGGGGCAGAGAAGAAGTGAAGCTCCAGCCAAGCAGAATGGGAATACCTGAGATACAACCACAGTATAGATGAGTAACCAAATCCAGCATCTTACTTCACTCTTAGCATTTTGAAGAAGTTCCTCATTGCTGCTCTCTCTTTAGCCACTGCATTGGGATACTTTGAAGATGAAGCAGATGCAGTCGTGATCTTTTCCTGTTGGCAGAAAACACTGTATCCTATTATGGGCCCTATTGCAAACAGAAAGAGTTAGAATCCACACCAGGCATTTATAATCCTGTATTACTCAGCTGCTCCAGTTTTCTGAGAACGAGAGGACTTATGGTAGCACCCCCTCCCACAGAGTTGATGCCTTCAGCAATCAAAGAATTATAGATTGCCTTGGGTTGGAAGGGACCTCTAAAGGTCATCTAGTCCAACCCCCTGCAGTAAGCAGGGACATCCTCAACTAGACCAGGATGTTCAGTGCCTCATCAAGCCTGACCTTGAATGTCTCCGGGGGGGATGGAGCCTCCATCACCTCCCTAGGCAACCTGTTCCAGTGCTCCTCTATTCTCATAGGAAAGAACTTCTTCATAAAGTCCAATCTAAATCTACCCTGCTCTAGTTTAAAACCATTCCCCCTTGTCCTGTCACTACATGCCCTTGTAAACAGTCCCTCCCCAGATTTCCTGTAGGCCCCCTTCAGGTACTGGAAGGCTGCTATAAGGTCTACCTGGAGCCATCTCCAGGCTGAACAAATCCAGTTCCCTCAGCCTGTCTTCATGGGAGAGGTGCTCCAGCCCTCTGATCATTTTTGTGTCCCTCCTCTGGACCTGCTCCATCAGGTTCATGTCGTTCCTGTGTTGAAGGCTCCAGAGCTGGACACCATACTCCTGTACAATCCTTGATAATACTACTCGTACTGACATCTGTTTTCCTAATTCTATTTTTGTTTCTTCTTTCCCTAACTGAAGTCCCAAGTGCCCTCCATTTACTGTAAGCGAGCAATCAGATTGTGATTTTCCTTGAGGTTCCCAAACTTTCTTTTGCTCACTCCCCCTTTGCCTGCACAGCCCTTCTTGCTTGTACACTGCAGAACAGCTGTCTTCCCACTGCCCATCTTGAAGAATAAGGACTCCTTCAGTGGTCTTCCAAACAACTTCTGGACACTGTTCTCCTCCAGAGTTTTGACATCATTGTACACAAGCAAGAAAAGAAGAGCAGGTCCAGCCACAGTGACCGGGCTCAGTGAACAGTCAAGATCACCAGGCAAGTCCAACATGACAAGGCAAGGCAAGCCAGGAAATCAAACCAGCATCAGTATCAGCAAGGCACTGGCATAGCTGAAACCTAAGTCAGGGAAAAAGCAAGGGCATGAGCCTGAGCTTAAATGCAGCTATGGAGTAAAAGTGGGAGGGCTTCTCTCATCATTTTCTCACCCCCAGAATTTTCCCCAGCAGTCTGATTCTAGGTGACCCACGTGTGTTATGCCAGAGCTGTCCTTGAGCACAAGTAGCCAAACCCCTGGGAGGAAGCAAGGAGAATACACTCAGGGCCCAGATAGCAGTGTCCCACGTTCGATGAGCACCCAGACACCAGAGAGCTGGCAGAGACCTGTTCCTCAGTGGCTGTCCTGCTGCCATTCAGCACTGCAGGGCAGGAGCCTCACCGTAACACAATTACTAGTAGCTCAGGGAGGAATCTCGCAAGGATGCGGATTCTAGTGCACGTACAGCAGGCATGTATTGCAAGGGTCCACGAATTACAGAGAATGTACTAAAGCTTTGCCCCTCCAGTCATCTAAGTTTAGCAAACTGTCTCTCTTGTATCAAAGAGATGAGTTGTTTACAAAGCAAACACTGTCAGTCCATTTAATTGGCTCTTTAACAGGGTGAGAAATGTTCCCTGGCACAGAGTTCCTGGGAAACCCTCCAAGATGTGAAATTGAGAGGTACTTCCATGCAGGGAGGACAAACAAGGCTAGTCTCCCAGACCTAAACCACACAACTGAATCATCCCCCCATGGATGATCGTAAGAGCCCAGGGGGTGTAATAACCATCCCCCTGGCCAATATAACAGTAATTTTTAATGGTGCATGGCATGGTTATGCCATGCTGCCAGAGAGGAGAGCAGCTCCCATGGTGTCCTCTTCTCTGTGCAGCCTTAGCCTAAAGACATACAGCCCATGCAAGTTCTGGAGCTAGTTAGTTTAGTTTATGTAGGTCTGGGTCCAGATATCCTAATGTCCAGGTGTTTTGATATTACAGAGAGAGCTGGCAGACCCACGTGTTAGCAAGACTGCTTGACTTGCTCCAATTAAGGTCCTATTTGTGGTTGCCTGTAAGCTTGTCTGATTAGACCTTGTTCAGACAGTAACTGCTTAAGTTATGAGACATCTTTCCCTGTGCAGAACACAGAAGTGATCAAATGGCAGGGGTTTTTTTTCCTAAGAAAAATACATTTTATTAAAAACTGTAGAGAAACAAGAATGTTGTGTCACAGCTCTGCTTAATGCTGTTCCTGAAAAAAGTCCAGTCAGACCTGATTTCTATCACTGCTGCACACCCGAAGTCAGAAGTCCAGCCACAGTTGCACAGCACCCTGCAGCTGCTGCGAGCTGGGCGTGACCGGGAGGGACAGAGAGGAATCTGCATGCTGTGCTCTTGGCAACCTCCCTGTGTGTGCCTGCAAAGGCAGGCATTGCATCAGCATAGAGATGGGAGATTGGAGAAGGAGACAAGGCCTGGGAAAGCAGCAGGAGAGGCTAAGAAATAAGGCTGGGAAAAGCTGTCTGGTAAGAGGGGAACTAGAACTAGTATGACAAAGAAGCAGGGCCAGGGTAAGGGTCCTAGGAAAATGTCAGAACTGGGTTTTGACGGCACACGGGGCCAGTCATGAAACTAGCTCGGGTAACTGAGCCCGTCAGGGGAACTCTGAAGCATTCAAGTTCTCCCGGTGGTACACGTGTGCCGTGTCAGTGATGCTGGGAAAGACCTGCTGGGCTGTTTCTGCTCGCTTTTAAAAAAATCTGGCTGCAGTCTGCCACAGCTGCGACATGGGTATGTTGCCCTCCAGTGGTGAAACTCGATTTTTCCCTGGAGTAATGGAGTGGTGCTTGAAAGGCCCATGGGGCATGCAGCCCTCAGCTCCACATACCCGACTAGGTAGGGCTTGTATTTACAAATACACCATGATTAATTTGAATATCGGTGTTCGTCTCTCACAAACTTATAATTATTCAGATACGTTTGCTGTGTTTTATTTGACCAGAGGCAGATAGCACAACGAAATCACAATGTTGGTATTCCCACTGTCTGTCAAACCACAAACCCAGTTACTCCGGCTCTGAAAGTGTACCAGCTTGAGTGGCACTGGTGTCATAAATTTGGTTTAGTACCTTCAGTTGTGTGTTGTATGCTGTGATGAAAGACATTTGTCTATGCAACAATTGTTGAGAATGCTAACATAACACTTATGTTGAAGAGCAGAAGTACAAGCCTCTAAAAAACATGACTGCCCTTTCTTAGAATTTTACCACAGCTCCAACACCAAGCTTCAGACTTTCCATACTAAGATCTGGTTGAACGTTAACAAATACTTATACACAGAGCACAAAACATTTCTTTCCCTGTCAGATCAGCAAAACTACACGATTTTACATTTTTTGAAATCAATTGGCCTGTGTTCCTACAGATTTCTGAATCGGGCAGCAGTTTACAGTTCAAACTGACCCCTGGAAGCAAAATGAAAAACCCAAACCAGCAAAGCACCACCTAATTCTCACCGTGTCTCAGTTCACACATCCTTAGAAACTACCAGCAAGCACATCATGCTGGTCCATCCAATGTTACTGAGTGTAAGCTCCAAGTTACTGTGTGTAAGCTCCAAGTTACTGTAAACCAACCCCACACACCATCTTGCAGAGCACAGCAGCTTTCCCCGACTGCTTCAGTGTTGCCTGCACAGAGCCCTCCCTCCTCTGCTTCCTCCACGTCTCCTGCTCAGGACATCCAAAAGCAGAGCAGTACAAGTAGCGTATGGTACTGCCCCTTTCTTCTTGGCATCTCCCATTTTAAAGGACTCACACTATCTAAGCCATGCCAAAAGAAAACGGATGACAAGTTGGTAAGTGAAGTTTTGAAACGGTTTGGTAGTGGGACTCTGATGTGGACAGGGAGGCTGGCTCTGGCTAGGATGGAGTTAATTTTCTTCATAGTAGCTCATACGGTGCTGTGCTTAAGCTTTGTGACCACACCAACGGTGAAAACAAACTCCTCTTTTAGCTCTTGCTGAACAGTGCTTGCACAGCATCAAGGCCACCTCTGCTTGTCACTCTGTCCCAATCCCCTCAGAAGTAGGCTAGGAGTGCACAAGGAGGGAGGGACACAACGAGGCAGCTGACCTGAAAGCCCATGCTAGTCCCTGCCCCATGTCACTGTGCTCAGCTATAAAGGCTGGTGGGAAGGAGAAGGGGGGAGAGGGGACAAATGTTCAGAGTGATGGTGTTTGTCTTCCCCAGAAACAGTTACCTGGGATGGAGCCTGGCTTTCCTGGAGGTAGTTGAATGCCTGCCTGACAATGGGGAGTGGTGAATGAATTAGAACAGGACTTGCTAGATAACAGCGGTCAGTACAAAACAAACGTTCTGTACTACTATGCTTTGAATGGTTGTGCATGTGAAATGTAACACAAGTAATGCTGAGTTGATCTTTTCAATACTTCCCTAGCTTTTAAAAACTGAAAAAACAAAACCAAAAAAACCCAAACCAAGAAAAAACAACCCTGCACATGAATTCTGGTCTATCACTTGTTTCTTGCTAATAATTTCACAAGCAAGGCACCTGACTAGCAAATTTTACTCCACCATTCCAAGATCATACTGGGGACTTTTGTAAGTGCACTGAATTGTGGTAGTACAGACAAAAGTTGCGGGGGGGAAAAGCCCCATACTTGTCTGAATGTGCATAACCCTGAAAAAACTCCTTGCACATAAATCAGCAAGAAATTTAAGGGGTACCACAAGAGAAGAAAATGTAAGCAACTGGAAGCATGAAATAAAGGTCCTTTAAATCTTCAGATTTAAACTTCATACTTGATGTATTTAACATATGACAACTACTGAAGGCTACAATAATTTTCTGCTTGCTTCACTGAAGAGTGACAGACCTCTTAAAATGAGAATGTGTGGCCTTTTCTCACAAGAAGCCGAAAGAGTGAGCTGCAGGAAGAGTGAGAAAGGACCCATGGAATTTTATTACCATTACAAATGTTTTTTTTCCTATACATTCAAGAAGTGTCTTCTATGAATATTCCCACCTAAGAAAAGATACAACAATACTTCTGACACAAGTCTTGAAATGACCAGTGCTAAACTGTGGTTTATTTTCAACAATTAGGCATTACAGTATCTGAACAGTGTCCAAAATAAATAGCTGAAGATGAAGCATCAAAATACTACCGTCTTCGCTACTGCTCTGGCCCCCTTAAATGTTTCTTACTTTTTAACCTTCACTCTTCAGATTCTCCAGGCCTACGGATATCATCGATCTTCAGAATCATTCTAACAACCTGAGTTGCCAGAGAAATCTGCTGTTTCTTACCAATCAAGGTTTCTATAACATTCTGCTGCTTCATATCTGCAAAAAGAAACAGAAGAATTAGATACCCTCCTCAAATATAGATACAACATTTAACCCGAGATACTGAATTCCGTGTAATTTTAAATAACATTTTAAAAGTATTACTCTGGTCCACCATAGCTGACAAACAACTTGTACAAACTAGTTTTATGTCTGAGTTCTCAACAAAAATCTTGAAATGTTAAGATCCAAACTCTTTTCTGAACTAAGTCTTCCCCAACTGCAGCTTTTCACCTTTCTGCATTATTTTTTTCAAGAGTACTATTTCCATCCACAAATATTAGAAGCATCCTAAGTGCTGAACAATAACCACAGAAGTGAAAGTTGCAATGTCATAAAGCAGAAATACCTAATCCGGGTTTTACATCAGCACAATGTCTTGCATCACATTCCAAAATTTGTAAGATTTTAAATCAACAGCATAAGAGTGTGAAAGTAGATGTCCAGATGAAAACAGTTTTCATGCATTAGTTTAAGTCCTCCCATGCTTGTTACAGGTCTACATATGCAGACGTAATAGTGTGAACAACACTACCTAAAGACAGTTGCAACCTTTTGTTCACTTCTTCACAACCTGTTTCTGAAAACAACTCTTTGTTGGGCTGCAGCACAAACTGGATCACTAAAACTGCAGTATTTAAAACATCGCTTACTACCGCCTCAAAAATGAGTAGCTTTTATTCCTGTAACACAAAGGCAGCCAACACCTTCAACTAATCTTGCCACCAAATAAAGGTTTTCAAGCAATTAAGACACTTTCTACGTTGTAGACACGCACATATCTCTCCACCTGCATGCCCATTTATTATGGCAAGAGTTCACAACTGAAGTGATGCACGGATAACAAAAAACCAAACAAGGGCTGACAGGCAAAGTAGTGTTTTGATCTGAAGAAGAAAACCCTGGTATGCTCCTCCTTCCCCACGCTGCAGTTCTTACCGTTTGTTCCTTTCTGCAAACAATCAATGCCGAGGGCAGGATTATTTTCTTTCACTTGCCTAGCCCGCACTTCAGTCATAGTCTGTATTGGATTCATACCACTGTTCTCCGAAAGCGCCATGGGAATCACCTCCAGGGCATCTGCAAAAGCTCTCATAGCATATTGTTCCAGAGATGGGCACTAGGGGGGGAAAAAAATACATTCATACAGCTATTAACTCCAATGTTAGCAAAAGGAGATTTTCACACTTGCTAGAAAATGTATGTATGATATGCAGATTTTCTGGAAATGTGCATCTCAATAACTGAAAGAATACCTCTGCATGATAACTACTTGCAAATTAAACCAATTTTAAACAGCTTGTATCACAAAAGGAAAAAGGTGCTGGTAACGACTTTTTACAGAGAGGGGAAGGAAAAGTTTTAACATCAGTTATCAGGAAATGTCTGGAATTTTCATGATATGTGCTTTCTTGAAGGTCTCTGAAATTATTTTTTTTTTTTAAATCTCTTAAAATGGACTTAATCCTTATTTTCTTTTCATAAATTAAAGGAAGTGGTAACTGTTCCTTTCTTACCTTGTCTGCTGCTTCACTAACTGCCAAGGCACAAGAAATTTCAGCTGCACCACCACCGTACACAATACGGTTATCACGAACAAGATTCCGGATTACACACAATGCATCATGAAGAGATCGCTTTGCTTCTTCGATAATCTGGAATTACAAAATAGTATGTATTTTACAATATACACAGCTGAAGACTATGTAGATGTACCTCCTATAACAGAAATGGAAACAATAAATTGCAAGATCTTTTAATGGCTCTAATGCAGCTCTATTAGTGCTATATTATACTATTTCAAAATGTAAAATGATAGCCAATAACAGAGAAGGGATGAAACAAAATACACAGTGTTGTTTGATAAAATCTAAAAATCGAAATGACAAAAAAATTACATGACAAGGTTTTCAATCTTGCATAGTTCTAAGACACAAAACAAACGGCAACATTACTTTCAGATTGTACTTTATGTCAACGTCCAACTCAAAGCATTTAACAAGTCCTGCTAACCTTTCAAGTAGTAGTTTTGCTTTCTTAAAGAAGTCATCAGACTAGGGGTTATGTTCTTTTCATCCTACGGTTTTTCACTCAAAGTAGGACTTGACCTATACTAAATATTATTTAACATTAAGAGTACAACAAAGATCCATGTTAAGTATATAATCATTTAAAATGTATATGGGTTGTTTTTTTAACTTCTTTTTTACTGGCCTACAATAAAACCAAATCTTTCAGAAATGACACTTCCATAAGAAAAACAAATCAAGAGCACACAGATAATAAACTTATTTCTGTGTTTATGAACTTTGTGGTCTAATAGGGAGAAAAAAAAGTTTTAATTCAAAACCATAGGATGTGAATCTAACAAGTGACATCTAACACAGTCATGACAACCCTTCCCCACTTCTATTTGTCCACATGGCAAGGAGAATTTAGACAAGAAGAGTTTTGAAAGAAAATACATATTCTGCAACTTATGTTGCAAATGTAACAAAAACAACAACAACAACAACAACAAATCTGTAACAAAGTAAGCATCTCACCATTTTATTTCCTCCTCTAATGAAAATGGTCACAGCTCTGGAATTCTGGCACTGTTCAATGACAAGCATTCTGTCCTTCGTTGTTCCAAAGGAGACCTCTCGGACAATACCCGCAAAACCCAGTTTCTCTGGCGTGAGTTCACAGAAGCGAGGAACAATCCGTCCTCCAGTTGCAATGGCAATTAACTGAAGTCAAATAACTATCAATTAGTTTGAGAAGAATTTCCATTGTTTTTCATAACATAAAACTAGCGGAAGAGAATCTGTCAAATGCCTGCTCCAAAGGGTTATCTTCCCATCACTTCAAAGTATTTCTTGTGATGCCTTGTTTCTGCAAATGTCAAGACTAAAGCAGAAACATTCCTAGACATATAAAACTGCTAACAAGTAATATACCTCAGTTACATTTAGCAATACATGTATTTGTTATATAGTAATGTATTTTTTGTTACGTTATATAACAAGCATACACTTCAATTATAAGCCATAATCCCATTCATTGTAGGTTCTTCCTATAGAGCCCAATGACTGTTCTCCATTACTTACCCATACACAATTGCACAGTTCTACCCAGAAAGCCTGAACTTTTAACTGGTACAGCCTATTACTTAACAACTTGAGAACTGGTGCAAAGCAGTTTTCCAAGATTTTACTTACTTCTATTTCAGGTCCACCAACCCAACGAACAGCAGGCAGCTCATTCTGGAGCAGCAAGTGATTTGCCTCATCATCAAAACCCCACTGGCAAATAGCAAGGTTTGCACCAGTGTCTTTTATCTGAAACACATACATACCATCTTCTGATCAGAACTAGGACAGGAACAAGAAACAAACTTTTCATGGGTTTAGTTCTCCTAATTTTATCAAAACACAAGTCTGAGAAAAAACCATGTGGCATACATAGAGGTCAAAGTAACTTCTGAACCAGGGTGGAGTCTCTTCTTACATAAACTTAGCATTTATTCGTAACCTTACAATTGCTTAGACATTCCCTCCTACCAGGATTATGACCTCATTTCCAGAAATAAATCTATGCACTATGGTATTCTGTGTAAAGGCTATGAAAAGTGTAGAAAACAGAAATTATCTTAGCGACTACCTGTTTCACCATCTCTTCAAACTTCTCCTTTTCATACTTCTGCAGTGCCTTGTAATCTTCCACAGATGTGACATCAAGCTTATGCTTGGTTTTAGGCTTAGGTGGTTCAAATGGACAAGTAAGGATTGCAATTTTAGCATCTTTAAGCTCCTGTACAATTAAAACAACAACAAAAAGTTGAGTTTTGACCTCAGTAACATCTTTCTTACATTTGCCAAAACACATTGACAAATCTTTAAAAACACAGGGATGGGAGGAAACTTGATCGTTTGACTTTGCTATAACTAACTGCACCCAAATAATTCCATCAAGTTTCTAGAACACAGAACAATTTTCAAAGCTTCAAGACACTCCTTAAGTCCTTAACAACCTTTATCAATGACAACTTTTTACAGTTTCATGTTTCAGAAAACTTCAATGAAACCCTTACTTGCCCTATCCACCATTAAGAATAACACATACTTTTCTTCATAGCCACCTTCTTTGTGCTGCACAACTCATTTTCCACCACTCTTCCCTTTTCAGATAAACAGTGTCACCTACTAGAAAAATATTTTTCAGTAGTAGAAATTTTAAACTGCCTCCATCTTTAAGTACACTGAATAAAGACTTAGAGACCTTACCTACACCCAATACAATAAAAGGACAGCTTCTTTGCTTCAAACAGGACAATGTGGTCACTCATAAACCTTAAGAAGCAATTCTTGATTCTGAGCTGCATTAAGCACATTGCACGCTATGGATGATTATTTCTGCTTCAACATACAACTGCCCCTGTCCTCGCTCAGTTATACAGCAATATCCCCCCCAATCATCTCTCAACATTGTTGTAAATTCTAACTTGGTCTCTTCCAACATGAAGAATTTAATGCTCCTCTCGTCTTTCTTTCTTGATACACGGGTGAAGAACCAACACTTAAGAAATGGTAGGAGAGCATTTGAAGTGGATTAAACAATCCTATTTAAGCCATTATAGATGAGACACACATAGGGACGTCACTTACTTTAGGCATCTGTGGATGACTGAAATCTTTATCCACAATCACTCCTTTAACCAACTGTGTATCTTCCAGTCTACCTCCCACTTTGCCTTGTACTTTGATGAGCTCAAAATCAACATCTTTACGCTCCATATCTGCTACTGTCAGCACAGCATTTACAGCAATTTCTGCCATTTGTCTGTGACAACGGTTAACTCTAGGTTAAAAAAAAAAACAATGAAGTTGCATTGTGTTTCCACAATTTGGAAGAAAAGTGACTCTAACAATCTCAAACAGAAAAATAGTCAACAATTTTTGTATATTACAATAATAGCAGGGGTCCTGCTTGTTTGTTCACAGAAACAAAAGATACTAAATATGGCAGAAAACAGAACACACAATATGGCTTCTCTGAGTAGTCTTTGTAGACGTCATCTCAAGATATCAATTTGAAACAAGTGATGAATATTAACTAGTAAGAAACACTCAATTCACAGAAACCCCTGTTAAGGCAGCTCTGCAAAGGAAGCACAACATCTGAATTTATAAACTACACAGAAAAGCTATAATGAAAAATGCCCTTATGGAACTATCCTACAAAATTGTGGTTTTTATTAGGAAAAAAAGCCCAAACCAAAGCAAACCTTTGAAATACAACACAATTATTTTTCAAAGGTTTGCATTACTCTTGGAATTTGCTATGACTGGAACTAATAAGTCAGAATAAAATTGATTTTGCATCTGTTTAACCTCAGGGAATCGACCCTTTAAGAGAAAAAAGAATCACAATTTGTTACCCTGAGACATAAATCCATTGAGAAATTATCCAAAACCAAACATAAAAGAGCCTTCAGCAGCCACACTAATAACAGAAATAATTTAACAATCCCTCAAAACCACCAGGATTTCTCATTTCAACTTGGTGTGCTTTTAAGGGAAACTCTTCTGAAGTTTTATGACTTACACTTTAGAGCCTAGTGTTGTCTTTGCTGTCTGGATCAGAGGTTCAATGTTCTGTGGATCAACTGGAAAGCTGTCACTGATTTTGTCTAGATGCTCAATAGCAATGCGGGCTGCCTGCTCATAACCATCTGCTATTCTGATAGGGTGAATACCACGATCTAGTAGTTGCTCAGCCTGTTCCAATAACGCTCCAGCCAGAACTATAAAACAAAATTTTGAAATAATGATTACTCTTCCAGATTGAAGCATCATTTTTAATAATTATAAAAAGACTAAAAAGTATTTACTTTTTTGTTCTGTAATATTTTTACTGTTCAAGGTTTCCTAAATGACAAAATAACCCTGAACAGTTCCCTGCTTGCTGTGCTTAGAAAGAAAACTACATTAGACCAAAAAGAAGCATGGGCACCAAGATGGGACCGGTAGACAGTTATGGAAGAAAATAATGCCGAAAAATTTTGAAAGCACAAAGAGGACTCTCAACACTAAGTTAAAAGGTAACCATACTTAGCAAAGACACAAAAGCATCTTCCTGATTAAAAGACACTGGCAAGAACTGACAAGAATACTGAAGCAGCAAATACTCCAAAAATGTGCTATAAAAAAGCTACTGTTATTTCACACAAAATTTTTTACAACAGCTGAAGAAGCTCCATTTTAAGGCTGATAAAAAATAAGTTACATTTAAAATATTTTCTTACCAACAACTCCAGTAGTTCCATCCCCAATCTCATCATCTTGAGATTTAGACAGCTCCACCATAAGTTTGGCTATCTGGTGATCCACATCCATCAGATTCAGGATGGTAGCACCGTCATTTGTCACTGTCACCTCACCATCTTTGTCCACCATCATTTTATCCAAGCCTGAAAAAAATACAAACAAAGCATGAAAGAAAATCTAGAAAATCCCTCCAGACCTTTCCTGAGAAAGAACCATTAACATTATTTCATTATTACCATTGGGCCCAAGGGAAGTTCTCAGGGTACTTGCTACAGCCTTTGCTGCCATTATGTGAGACTATAAAACAAAGGAGAAATAGGTTAAATCATTATCATGAATCCCAAAAACCACAGTATTAAACTTAAAAAAAAAACCAAAAAAACCAACCAAACAAAAAAAACACAGTGGAAAAAAAGGTTAAAGCAAACATTGTAATTTAATTGACAATATGTAATTATGACTGAAAAAAAAAAATAAAATCAATATATGCCAGAAACATTTCCCATGCCTTTTCTTGCACGGCTAAAGCGCACAAAAGCAGAGCAGCTAAAATGACAGCCTCAAGGTTTAACGCAGGGAAGCAACTGAAGCAAGCAACGCTAAAAGGAGAAGCCAAGTATAGTTTTGCTCCACTCTCCCAGAAGTGTTTAAACCGCACGCATTCACACAAGGCTGCCTACTCGATCAGACACAGCTTCGGGTGCTGGGCCTAAAGGGAGGGGGCTGCGGGGAGCCTCCCTGCCCACGGCGACCAGGAGCCCCCGGAAGGGGCGCGCCGCATCTACAGACTAGACAACCCCGAAGCCACGCGACTCAGGAGCGGACTGACGCCACAGAGGCCCCGCAGCCCCTATGCCGCGGGTGGCCGGTTCGCAGCCCTCTTCTCTCCCTCCGTCCCTCCCACACCTGCGGGCCTAGACCACACTTCACGCGCCCCGCGCCTGACACGGGGCAGAAGGCACGCGCCGGACCATCCTCCCGCCGAGGCCTAACGGCGCCGCTTCCCGCCCCTGGCGGTAACATGGCGCGGGGCGCGCCGCCCAGCAAAGGCGGCCGGACGGATCGGCGGGCCCGGCGGCCGCCCCCTCACCTTGAGCGCCTCGAGCCCCATGAGGCGCGTCTTGCGCTCCTGGTCCTTGAGTATGAGGAAGGGGCGACCATACTCATCAAATGCCAGAGTCCCCATGGCCGACATGGCTGCCTCCGCTCCACACAATCGGGCCACCAGGAGTCGGATTGCCGCCGCACCTACCGCGCTGTGACGTAGCACACTCCCCTGCGCGCAGCTCCGCGCCTGCGCATCCGGCAGCAGTGCGACACATTTAGCGGGCGGGACTTATGTGGCGCCTGCAGCGGACCCTTCTGGAAGCAGCCGGCGCGGCGGGAACGGCGCGGCGCTCGCAGGCCCGCTCCTCAGCTGGATTGGGACGGGGGGGCGGGCAGGAAGGGAGGATACTAGATGGGGTAACACAGGGGCGGTGGGCGCGGTGGTTCTGTGTTGCATTCGGAGACGCGAGCGGGTTGGGATAGTCGCGCGGTGGAAGGGTGCGCGCCGCTTCTCTGTGCAGCGCCTTCGGAAAGGTTTCGGTGTCGTTGCCACCCCGGAACGAAGTGGTATTGCCCTCTCCTAGAAGCACTTCCGGCTCGCAAGCGGCCTCGGAGCCGGGAGCGTTGCGCTCGGAGAAAAGCCTCCTGGAAGAAAGAGTGAGGGCCGCTCGGGGACGTTTCTCTGAGCACGGGCTCCCGGGCGGTCCGCGGTGGGGAGCTCCCTGCCGGCGCCGCCTTTGAGCGGTTCTGGGGTCCGCTGCGGGGCCCGTCCCCGTGAGGGGAGCGACGGCCTTCCATAGAAACTGGGAAACCAACCCAGCGCTTTGGCTTCTCGAGCTCAGGGACAGTAACGTTTCCAGAGAGTCTAGGAAGCGGCTAAAGCGATATTTTTATTTTTATTTTTATTTTTATTTTTATTTTTATTTTTATTTTTTTTCCCCCTGATGTCCTAGCTCTTTGATGTAATACACAGCTTTGGCTTAACCAAGTGTGTAATAAAGCTACTGGAGAAAACTCTTTTTTCCCGCCTGTCTGTAGGTGCAATGGCTAAGGCATTGGCAAGTGAGAGCTGCGCAGCAGTCATACGGGAGGAGTGTGAGAGCAACTCCAGAAGGAGGAGCTGGGGGCTGTTGGTCACTGCTGGTGTTGGTGGGACCTTGGTGGCCCTCTATGCTGTGGTCACCCCCTTCGTGACCCCGGCACTAAGGAAGGTCTGCTTGCCCTTTGTTCCTGCAACTTCCACTCAGATCCAGAATGTGCTGAAAATGTTAGAAAACAGAAGCGGCTCCCTGGTTGACATTGGTAGCGGGGATGGCCGTGTTGTAAGTGATGGACTTTTACATTGCCTCTCAAAAAAATTCCATATGCTCTAGCAGCAGTTGCTGTTGTTTTCTCATACTTAGAAATGTCTCGTCTTTGGCATCCGGTGGTTTTGTTTGCTGAAGGTTTATATTCAGTTTAGGTGTGTAATTGTTTTGTTTTGGTGTTTGGTTTTTTTTTTTTTTTTTTTTTTCCTGGTCTTAGCTGCAAGCTGGCAAGATAGTGTACACACAATGATAGCCTCATCCTGTTGTTTAGAGGAAACTGCCCTGTGTTCATGTGAAAAAATGCAGTTGAAGTATTGGTATCATGATTGCCAAGGAACTTTGATTCCACATAGGTTTATAGCTGTAGTATGTGAGTCTGTGGGATTAAACAGCACTGCGCTTTTGGAGCTGTAGCTCTGTGTTTATTATATAACAGTAATATATGAATAAAAGAGAATTAGAAATGAGTAAGGAATTACAAAAATAAAAATCTTAGTGTTAGCAAATTATCTGCATCTTTGTGAAGTGATGACTACCTCACTTCAAACTCTATGTGGTGAAACTAATTACCAAGAGAAATGGTGAGAATCACTGAAGTAATACTGTGATTCTAGGGCATCATCTGAACCCCAGTTTGTGAAACATGGTGGTGAGGGTGTAGTGGAGAATGGTGTAGGGTGGGGTTTTTTTGTAGTTGTGAAGTTCTGCACACCATTGTATAACCTTCTGCTTCAAGTCAGTTTTAGCAACAGGATGGCACACTGAGTGGGGTTTTAATAGAAACAAGTAATTTCTTGAATGCTGCTTTTGTCCAGGTTTCAAGTGAATGAGTCAACCATTTGTCCACAGTAAAAAAAACTTTGGAAATCCAAATCTGTTAAGGTGGCTTAGAAGGAATTATGACCAAGTAGGAAACAAAATCATGTATGAGAGAACTTCACTTTCTCATGCCCTCTCTACTTGTCATTCTGGCTGTTGACCCTCATCTGAGGCATCTAATTTGACTGGGCTTTGTGTGTCATAATTAATATGGCCATATTTTCATTTCCAAGTATGGTAAAAATGTCGTATTACAAAAAAATATTGGCAAATGCTGCATGCGTGATGGAAGATGGATTGGTTTAGTAGTGTGAAACACTGTCCAGGTAGTGCTGTTTGAGAACTTCTATTAAGAAATATGTACTTCTTTCTTATTTCCCATGCCTGTTCTGTAACTCTTAGTTCCACTGGCCTTTTTCTGATTAAAATTTGTCATTAATCTTTTAAATTCTGACTTAAACCTTAATTCTAGAAACTGGTGCTTTTTTTGTATGTTCCTTAATACTTTTTCTTTTTTTTAAAAAAAAAAAAAAAAAAAAAAGGTTAGGCTTTCATCTTGGTTGAACACACCCCCAGCATGCAATTTAGGGGAATGCAGTTGAAAATCTGTTTATCTGAATTACCCGTTGCCTTTTAAAATTATATATGAAGCTTAGCACT
>JANHGN010013694.1:0-51236 GCA_024605025.1 Megaceryle maxima | reverse complement strand
ATTAAATTAAAAAAAAAAAATTACATGTTTCATAGAATTGTAGAATAGTTTAGGTTGGAAGAGTCCTTAGTGATCATCTAGTTCCAGCCCCCCTAGACCAGGTCCTTAATGATCACCTAGTTCCAACACCTCCCACTAGACCAAGTTGTTTAAAGTCCCATCCAACCTGATCTTGAATACATGCAGTGATGGAACATCTACAGCTTCCTTGAGCAGCTTGTTATAGCATCTCACCCCCCTCAAAGTGAAGAACTTCTTCCTGATTTCTAATCTAATGTTTGATATCACAAGGTACTAAAATGCTTCAGAATAAAGAGCATACTAATAAACAGCCCTGTTTTTGCAGATGGTTCCTTAATGACCTCCAAAATTAAGAAAGATAACATTCTTTGAGTTTACTTTAGTTACTAATCAATTATATGAAATGATACTTAGGAAACATATAATTAATTTGCTTTCAGTATGATGCAGGCATAAAAGGATGATCATCAGAAGAGAGGGTACAGAAAAGAGAAACTTGATGACAGACTTTTTCAAATGTCTTTTTGGTTGTTTTTTGTTTTGGTTTGTTTTTTTTCATGTATATGATGCATATTCTTTGTATAGAGGAAAAACTACAGATGAATCATAAAATAAAAGTAGTGTTAATGAATGGGTTCTTCTGCTACATCTAAATAACAATGAATCAATTTTTATGCTGATTTACACGCAAGAGAGGGCAGTTCCAAGTCCTGATGTTCAGGATGGGCAATATTTTTAAAAGAAAGACAGGACTAGCACATAGGAGATTAATATTCAGCAGTTCTTCCACAGGTTTTTCATGTAGCCAGATACAACTTGATTTCTATATAAGCTTGTGCAACCACATTTTTATCTTCCATTTGTCATCTAATCTAAAGTAAGGAAGCAGAGCTGGATGCGATGACAAAAATGCAGGATTCCTTCTTCCCTTGAATAAATGCCTCAAAAAACAGGCACCTATTTTTCATCCTTATCTGTTTTGCTACCTGATGTCTCAGCTTCTGCAGTGGTGCTCCTACAGGGGTAATCTTGAGGAGCTACTGGTTTTCCCTCAGCTTTGTGTGAACCTTCTGCATCAACCAAGGACATACAGACCAGACATAGATGGACCAGGTATCTCAAGCACAGTAAATGGAGGGAAGCTTAACGGAGAAACTTTAAAGGCATGTATGTCGCATGAGAGCAATGATGATTTTCTCTGTGCCAGTAAGATCCAGGCCCCGTAGAGGTGACTAAAATGTAGAACCTAAGTGATCAGAAAGCTATGATGCTGACATGTGGCTGCGCTCCAGTGATTTGCCAGAGAGAAACCAGGCTGGCTCAAAGCCTCAAAGGCTTACAAATCTGGATCATTGTGAATAAAATGGATAGTACTTTTGCTGATCTGGTTTCTGGACCATTTTTGCTCTTCCTAGTACACAGTAACCCCACTGCAGGAAAGGGAAGGGAAAGGGAAAGGGAAAGGGAAAGGGAAAGGGAAAGGATCTTCAACTTCTCTAACTGCCAGGGACAAGTTGCAATACTTCCCCTGTGCCCATTGTGCAGCTGGCTGCTGCAGTCTCATTTCTTTTCTGACTATCTGGTAAGAGAACCTAAAGCGGCCCTTAATGTATCCCTTTTTTAATTTTCTGAGTTATACTCATTAGAACCTTCAGGACAAAGTGCTGAATAAGTTTCTCCTGCTTTGTCATTTGGCTGAACTGCTTCTATAACTTACAGCTAGGTTTATTTGGGTAGTCTGGATCTAACTCTACAGGACTGTGAAAAAAAACAGGAACAACTGTGCTGTGTAAATCTCTTCTAACATTAGTCATTGTAATTTACAGCACTTGTGGTGGTATAGCTCTGAATAAACGTCTTCAGCTTTTTGAAGTTTTCACTAAGGAGGTTGTACGTGACTTGTTCCACAATCATTGTATTAGTGCCCTTAAATTAGCGTGTGATTTTGCTTTAAGAAATCTACTGTGGCAACACAAGGGTAATTCTTTGTTTTCTTTTGAAGCAACACTGCTTAGCATTTCTAGGATTAATTCTGCTTTGCTATAGGATTTTTATTTCCTCACATTTTTTTGCCAAGATGGGAAAATGAGATGCCAAATGCTAGAGATCCATGTGGCTGCTTATTCTCATGGCACTGGGAGCAAAGGATTTGCTGTCCTGTAGGTAGGAGGCAAGCTGTTGATGCTTCCCATGGAAGTGAGTTGGATGACAGGGGCGCCTGGACAAACCACCCAAAAAGGGTGGTGGAAGATATAGGCACCTTCTGCAGAATCAGGAAGGATTTCACCATGCTCCTTCATCAGCTATGTGTTCCCTCACTGGCCACAGAGACAGATTCCTCTATGGAATGGCTCCCAGGTGGGTCAAATTCAAGATACCCTTGTTAGCAAATGGTGAAGAGACTGAAACCTGATCAGTGAGGAGTGCTGAGCTACGACTGGATGCAGACACCTCACTGGGAGACATAGCATGGGGGCTAGGGCTGGTAACCCTTCCTGGGAACCCCAAGCACCTCCCACCCCTGAAAGCCACAGCTCATTGACATTCACACAAAAATTAATTTAACTTCTTGAAAAATTAATCATCAGGCCTCTGCCAGTAGTTCACAATGTTTTAAGGAGTTTTTTGTTGAGCCATGCTGAGGGAGTGGCCACACTAATTAAACAAGGAATTGAAATACCTGCTGTAAGCCAGAAGCTAAGCTTGACTACACAATGCTGTGCTACATGCCCTTGCAAAGAGCTGGGCCATCATTGATAAATGCAACATCAGCCTGGAGCTTATTTCAAAACCATAGTTTGCTTTCTTTTTCCTTCTTTGCCACCAATTTCTTGTGGTTGTAGATCTACATATTGTACCCAGAGTTCTCTGAAGCAGCAGAAGTCTGGGGATGAATTGCAAGACAACCAGTAAGAAACCCTTCAGAAGAGAGATTTTTATGAAAATCTCTGTACAATCTTTACAGTCTCGGACTGTAATGCTCTTTAAAGCACTTTGAAACTAATACCTACATGGGACCAGAAATAAACAAAAATATTACTCAGAATTATTTATCAGGTTTACTATTTGTCTGTTTTCATTGTTTATCATGCCATTAAACTACTCCCATGCACCTCTATCTTTGTCAGTGCATCATTGCATAAGTGAATCTTGTATCTTGGTTATTAAAAAAAAAAAAATTCAAATCTCATCACTTTTTAAAGAAAATAAAGATCCTAACTAGACTGAATACAAACTGCACTGACTACAGATGTTTTTAGAATAAAATTTTTGTAAGGAAATACAAATGCCCTGAAATGAAAGCTTTTCCATTTAATTTCTCATTTCCGTTTTACCCTTCCAGGGTGAACTATTTCTTTGAATTCTTCAATTCGAAAAGATTGTGAAAAATTTTCCAAAACAGCTCGGCCATTGTGTTCAGTCATTCTGGAAGTGGAAATTCCAGCTGATCCTGTTCAAAATAAGCACTGGCTTTCAAATTATACTGCATGTACAAAAGGATAAATATGAAAAACAGACAAACATGATTGATTTGAATGACTTTTGAAATATCATTTTGAAACATTTTACTAGAAAGAGTTCTCTTTTCATCTTTGGTTTTGAACTGGAATCTATTCTCTAAATTTAAAAAACCAAACAAACAAACAAAAAACCCCACAAACAAAACCAAACCCACTCACAGATGGAAAACAGGTTTCCTTCCCAGCTCTGGTATTGTTGCTCTGTGGAACAGATTAAAGACAAAAAGTAGTTATTAACCATGAACGTTAGTGAAGGAACATTTAGCGTGAGTGTTATTACCAAACCTTCCTGTGTTGCTTTCCAGAGGAGAGTGATGTTACTGCTGGTTAGTACATCTCTATTATGAGGAAAGGCTGAGAGACCTGGGGCTGTTTAGCCTGGAGAAGACTGAGAGGGGATCTTATTCATGTTTACAAATATCTGAAGAGTGGGTGTCAAGTAGAATGGGCCAGTCTCTTTTCAGTGCCTTCTGTAAGGACAAGAGGTAATGGTAGCAAGGTGAAACACAGGAAGTTCCACCTCAACATGAGGAAAAACTTCTTCACTGTGAGAGTTAAAGAGCACTGGAACAGGCTTCCCAGAGAGGTTGTGGAGTCTCCTTCTCTGGACAATTTCAAGACCCACCTGGATCTGTTCCTGTGTGGCCTGCCCTGGGTGTTCCTGCACTGGCAGGGGGTTGGACTTGATGATCTCCAGAGGTCCCTTCCAACCCCTACCATTGTATGATTCTAGTAGATACTCAGCAACATGTGTGACCTAAGGAGGACAAGTGACATAGGATATAATCTGAAGCAAGAGAGGTTCAGATGAGGCCAGAGGAGAAACTTTTTCTCCAGAAGGATAGGTGAGCTGCAGAGCAGGTAGTCTGGAATGATTGTGCCATCTGCATTCTTGGAGGTTTTTCAAGACCCCCTCAGCAACCTGACCTAACACCACAACAGGCCCTACTTTGGGCAGGAAGTTGGACTGGGGACCTCCTGAGGTCCCTTCCAGCCTGAATTATCCTTTAAGCCTAGTTTGTCAGGAAGACTAAAGGACCTCCATTTCCACCTGTCTACCAGGTTTATCTTCTGTGATCCCATCTCTCTTCTGCTGCACTGTGATTTTGTGAATTTTCAGTCAGCTGTTCCATGGCCCCACAGCATCCTTGTGTCTGCTGAAGCTTAAGGAGTTGCACTTCCATGCAACAGCCCAATGTGGTGTGACCCATTCATGCTCCTGCCTGCAACTCCCAGCTTTGGAAATGTCCCTAGCATGTGACACAGGAGACAGAAAGGCATTATCCAAGGAGAACAGAGGGAAATCTCAGTAGTCCTGCTCCTGCATTGAAGCCTGAAGCCGTACCTGCTGCTGTACGTGGACCTGTTGCTATTCTTCTCACATGGCATTCTGTCTTTCTTGAGAGCATATCCTCAGGGGATACACAGTATTTATTTGTGGTAACCTTTGGGTTTAACGTGCAAGCTGCAGGGTGCATTTTATAACTTTGTTTTATCTTCTTCAGAATGTCTATGTAAGCCACCTCTGTGAGTACAAAGTTTGCTCTGGGGTCTTATTGTGACTTAGTGTTTCCTGATTTAGTTTGGAGTTATTCAGCCCATGATCTGTGAACTGCTGTTGCCCCACAGAACATCAAAGATGTTCCACAAGATTATTGCAGACCCTCCATCTTCCCCAAAACACCCCTCTTACACAGTCAGGCACAAAATGAAGCAAAGCAAGGGCAATTCAATAGTAAATGAGTACTTAAGCTTACACTGTTGTTCCGGGTTGGAAATTAATAGCATCATGCTGAAACTGCATGAGATAGCTCTTTCTTTTTCTCTCCAAATTGTACATGGTCCTTTAATTAAAGAAGTTAGTTGACACATCAGTTAAATGAAATTAATTTAGATTTAGTTTTAGATGCTCTGAAAGACTTTTTGCACCTTATTTATATTCCAGCCACAACAGAGTAATAATTTGGGCAGTTAAAATTTCTAAGCATTGCTTTTATTCAAAAGTGTAGCTTGTTAATGCCAACTATGCTAATAATAAGATTTTTCATGAGTTTATGAGATAATGGATAAAATCTTCAGAAAAATCCTTTAATTGTTTCTCTAATGTTTCTGTAATTGCCAACCATGATATTGCAGCTGCATTAAACTTTGTTTTCTGAAATAGAAGGAAATGATTGCTCACTTTCCACTCCATGTTAAGAATATTCAGTAGAAAGATGTCTTAGAATAATTTTAGAGGATGTAAAGGATATGTTGTGCACTATCCCAAAGAATATTTTTGCTCTTAGCTAGAGTTTTATCAATATATCCTCACAGAAAACTCACAGTTAGCTCCAGATGCAGTTCCTGTATATGAGCAACCTCTCCTAAACCTGGCTCACTGCTACTCCTGAAAGCCTCAGGATCCTTCCTTCACCCTGTGGCCTCAGAGCAGGGCAACTCAGGGGGTGCCACTCTCACAAGGTGGAGATCATCAGTAGTTAAGAAAAGCAGTGTTCTCTAGGAAACAAATCAGCATGTACTGATTGCCTGAAAGCGTTCAATAGTACAGACCTTGATGAACACTGTTGTGTACTAGCCTGTGGCATCAGTTGGAGAGCAGTTTGGCTGGCTAGCATCTTGTCTGTAACCCCCAGCCCATCCCTCCCTGTGTGCCAGCCTCTTCTTTCCCTTGCTTCCTCTATCTGTTTTAATCACCTGATATCTCTGAAGTCTCTTCAAAGGTCTGCTGTTAAAAATTAATATCCAGTAGATGATGTTTCCTGTGGTTTTAGACAGGAAAACTGCCTCAAGTAATGGCTCTGCTCCTGTCTTGATGCTTCATTCAGCATCTGGCTACATTTCCCTGCATCTCCTTGCCTCCTAACTGTGTAGTTAAGCCTTCATAACCTCTTATAAACAGCATGCAGGAAAGACAAATATTGAACACAAATTATTTTATTATACTTAAATGTGCAGGATACAAATTTTGCTAGGCATTAAGTGTTTAGGAATATTGCATATTAATGATGATCACAGTATCCTGAGGGAACTGCTTCTTTTCCCACTACTTTTACATCTGAACAAATCCACTGGCCTTCACAGTGCTAATCCTGCATTTCAGTGCTACAAGATCAGACAGAAGTCTCACCTATGTTTGTCCCTTACAGAAGTTTTGCTGTACTATTATAAATCAGGATCACCCACACTGAAGTCATTACAGCCATAATCCATAAATATTCTTTATGGTGTTAATGCTGTTATTTTGTGTGAAATTATCATCTAATACCCACAATTAATTAACCCTAGTCAGTATTTTCTAGGTATAGCTGTCAAGTATGTTGTAGATGTTTTTATAGGACTAAAGCTGAGAGGCCTTAGAGTTATCAGCTGGTGAGTCTGATCTCAAAGGACTTAATAAGGCCAGTGAGCAAATTTTAGGCCTTAGACAACTGCTTTGTCCTGGGTAATTGGCTACAAATGGTGAAATGAGAATTCTCTCTGCATTCCTTCCATTTGCAGCAGTACCTCCTTCTGTTTCAGTTTGCTCACCTTCCAGTATGGATGTCTGTGGAGGGAGCAGAGACTAGAGCTCCACTGGTCTAGCATTTTGTTCACATGTTCCTCTTTGAATTAGAGCTAACCTTGTTACCCTCTTGCTTTCTTCTCAGTTGTAAATATCTCAAACCTGGATTAAAATATGACTCACTGTGTTGCTGGGGGTCTTCAATTTATCATTTCCATTTGGGAAATTTTGTGTACTTTATAATGGCATCATGTTTCTGAATGCAGATTCAGTACATGGTGTTAATTTTTCAGTTTTGATATTTTTCATCAACTGCTGCACTGACTGATATCAAATCCCAGTATTGCTCCCAAAACCACATGGTTCAGATCTCAGTAAAGTCTAATAGACAACCAATATGCAACTGTTAAAGGAATGCAAACTATATCAAAGTAGAATTGAGTGATTCTCCTGTAAAATTTCTTGTCTGAATCTACCATGAAATGACCTAGGAGATTTCTATATTCACATCAGAAAGTGGGACCTGGAGCTCTCCTTAGTGCAAAATGTTTAAGGAGGGGAAAAATCAAGAAAGAGTCCATAGTAATAACACTGACACAGTTGCAGTGAAGTTTTGACTGCAGGGAAGGAAAAAAAAAAAAAAAAGTTTTCAGTAGAATTACATTTTTTATTCACCTACTCTGAACCCTTTTAGACTGTCCTCAGAGATAGCACACCCCATATGGACTACTAAGTCTGTAATTCATGGCTCTTGTTTATGGGCATGGCTATATATTTAAGGATACTCCCTGTTGACTCACCTGAAAGTGCAGCTTACAAAATATCAACAAAGGCTCATATTCATTGGAGCAATTCAAACATGCAGAACTTCTGTGGGGTGGGTGTCTTGAATGCTGCACACCTGCCTAATAACAAAAGAGTGAAAGTCATTCAGGGATGAATGCATTAAAAACCTGCTTCTCCATGGAAATAGATATAAGATTAGGGTAGAATGAAGAACAGGCTTTCAATTAAGCCGTGTGGTATGAAACCTGACCCAAGTTACCTCTTAGCAATACTTCTCAGGCATGTTTACTACTGCACGACGCAAGTGTAATCCATTGACATACATGTATCTCCCCCTACCTGCAGGCCTGCTCTACTAAAGAAGGGAGTTTATTTTCTGATGTCACAGGAAAATGCATATTCCTTCATGAATTTTAAAACTTTTCATTCCTACTAAAGGTTGTCTTGAATTTAGCAGATGCTATTTTCTTGAGCGGGTTCATCCTGAGTTCTACTTCAGAAAAGAATGTGTAAATATCACCCTTAATTAGAATTAAATAGCTCCCAAACTATATTATTCATGCAAGTCATACTCTAAGCTGTAAACAAAATCCAAGAAAGGTTGCCCTATCTTGTATGATAGCTCATTCCAGCTCTCCATATAGAAAGGAAAGCAAGAGCACATACACAACACTAAGACTTCTGAAACAATGCATATAGACACTGAACAGTTCTCCATTTTTGTTTATTGCCATGAGCTCATAAATCACAAAACAAGGCGTATCATGAGAGCAGCCATAACATTTCTTACCTTAACAATAAGGAATCCTATGTGACTTTTAAAGTAAAATTTCTGAAATAGTGACTACTGTAGCATACTGAAGACTACTTAACATTATACAACCTATTAATTAAGTCATTTGTCAGATAATTTAAACAATGAGCAAGGTAACATAAAAAAGAAAAATCTTAATACATTGTTTTCCTGTAAGAAAATTGACCTTGTCCAGGTATAGAGTTTTGGGGGGGTCAACAAGGAAGGGGTGGGAAGACGTGCACTGTCTAATAATAGTTCTGCCACTCATATGTGAGCATGTGTTTTCAGCTTCATATATCTTCTCCCTCTTTATCCATGTTAAGTCTTTGAATGCAAATACTGACTTTGGTCACCTTGTGCTAAAGAACCACAATTATTCCTGTGAAGAGCTAATTTTGAGCAATTCCTGGCAGAAAAGCTGCTGGCCTTGCCTGTGTTTGATCTAGGAGAATATTAGATATTTGATGGGGTGCCAAGTGTTCCCAGCTTCTCACTTTCCAGAGACTTCTGGATTTGTGTCAATCTCTATACCTACCTATGAATGTGTGTGCAAAAAACTGTGGGAAGGCAGGAGATAATAAATGGAAAATGGCTGAATCCTGGCTTATCTGGGTGTTTAGACATATGTTTTATCTCTGTGTCTCCTTTTGTCTGTGATCTCTTACTCACCTGATACTACCACAGTCAAAAGAGATAACTGAAGCCTTTTACAGCAGACTGAAGTCCAAAACTCCTTCACTTGTTTTCTTGTGCTATACTTGTCTCAGATAAGATCCTTCTTTGCAAATTCTTAAATACTTCCTTTCTTCTGAAAAGATAGCTAGAAGATATATTGAAATGCCCTTTCAAAAGAAAATAGCTAGAGTTAAATTTGATTTCCACCTCAAACAAGGTCTTTTTGTAATATAATATGCTAACAGATGCATTCAAACAGCATGCCATCAAATTCAGGAAAGTTCTAGGTAAACGCAAGACATGCTTTTAATAACTAGAGAGAATAAAGGAGATGCTATTACTGGGAGGTATACTTTGACTCAGAAACTATTTCTTAGTTTAGGGTACTTAGTGAAGAATGAGTGCACCTTTTTGCATAGCATATCATGAGAAAAATGGTAAACTTCAAAGACTGCTGTGAAAAAGGATGTCCTTGTCATCCTAAAATGGAACAATTGAAGGAAATGAATGCAAATTCAAGCTTAACATGGACTCAGAAGCCAAGGTAAATTTGGGAAATTAACTCCTGCAGCATTGGAAAGATCTTTTCTCACAAATCATTACATCATAGAATCCCAGATCGATGTCCTCGGGAGTCAAATCTTTGCTCATAACAACAGCATTAACAGTTCCTAAACTATTCTCTTAATCTAAAAACAGTCATTAAAAGTCACAATTAATCATACAGGAAAGGAGAGGAAAAGTCAGTTAAAACTTTTCGGACAAAGTACTAATCACTTAATTGTAATTGTTTCCACTAGACTGTTGCCATAATTTTCCTAAGGAAAAGCTCCTAGCAGACAATTTTAGACAGTGTTGTAGTTTATACTATATGGCTTTCTCAGGTAGATGAATATAAATTAATTGAGGTGCCTTGTAGGTGTTTTTATTGTGAACCTCTCTTTTCCAAAGTTAAGCAAGCATACATACATATATCTACATATATGGTAGTACTGTGGGCAGAAAGAAAGGATACTGATTCTTAACAGAAATTTAAGAAAAAAAATGCAGTCTGGAGATCATTTTTCAGAATCAGAACAATGCAGAAGTATCTAACAGTCACCTGATGGGTTTGAAGGACATTTCATGCCTTCCTTACACCAATTTCATCGCTACAAAAGAAAAGATATGTGAATTCTCTTCAAACTAGTAATTTGGATTAATGTAGCAGTTTCCATGAAGACTGAGGAGTCTGAAGATCTGCATTTTGCAAAATCAAATGCTCATTGATGTTCCAATGTGTTAAGTGGCTCTTACTTAAATTACTTACCTATTTTTGCTTACCAGCAACACAGTAATGAGAAAGGCCCTCTAAGTCAATACAATCAGTGAAATTTTTCAAAACGTATTTTAATTCCTCTATTATACCAGAGGAAAATTGTAGAATAGAATAAAAAATAATCTTTCTTTAAAAGTGTCAAGGTGTTCAATCCATCTAGCATGTGACTACTTCTTGTTATCTGGCTTATGATATCTTAGTTGACAATCAGCATTTGGTTAAGACACATGCCATTTGGGTCTGCTGTCGGAATGTGCATAGAGGGTACTATTTCTATGGTGTAACACCACAAGTTGCCTGGTAATGAAGGGCTTTTGATGTTGTTGTTGACTCATGAAGGTTTTGCTCAATTAGTCTCATGTTAGGTTGGTGTTTTGTGGCCTAGAAACTGGAGATAGCTTTCAAATCCTTTTCTATGATCATAATGATTGTGATCGCTGGAGTGTACTATTATATTTTCCACTAATTATGTTCCAAAATCTCATGGCTTCATTGGGCAATATGTAGGAATAATATTCTTTCTCAGTAATGGATCAATACAAGAGAATGGCATATTCTCTTTCATGATAACAGAATACCATTTTCTGGTGAAAAAAAAAAAAAATTAGTAATTCTCTCAAACACAATTTTTTTCAGTTTCCTACATCACATATATATGAGAAAGTCTGTCCTGGTAATTCTTAAAGAAAAAATACAATCATTTTGAAAAAGTAAATTTTGTCCTGAAAGCAAGTTAAGTGTCTGATTGTGCAGCACACTGGAGTATCCAAGGTGGCAGTGACTGAGCCAGCTACAGGACTGCAAGAATAACAAATGCTTGAAGGCAATATGCACCAGCCTTATTGAAACATATTTACTAACTTGGGTGCAGTGTGGATCAAATGTGGCTATAGTAGTTTTTGCAATGTAATTGGTACATCCCTGCTGCCCTACATGCATAGTGGTCATATTGCAAACACCTAGGGCTAATCTGGGATTTTTACATATTATATTCACTTAGGGATTTATGACAATGTTACCATTTGAGCTTGATCCCCACCATATTTATTGTGTAGAGGTTGTTTTTTCTCATATCTGTACCTCTGAAACCATTGTCTTCCATCACAATAAAAAAGATCATCTTTGGTCCACATTCAGTTCTTCTCCCACATCAGGGTTAGGTCTCAGGTCTTTGTATCCTATCTGGACTTCCTTGTAGTTTTTCCCTGTCTGTGTGTGGGACAGTGCATTCCTGTTTTGTGTGCTGCATAGGAAATAACATCAGAAGAGTCAGTGCTTGTAAAACTAAATTAAGTAAGGTGGTATGCCTGAAGATAGGTTCCCATCAGTCCTGTATACACAAATTGGTGTCACAGTGGCATTTCCAGCCTCATCCTTCCTGCAATCTGTGTACCTCCCTCCAGGATCCAGTCTTTCTACATCTTTTCTTTCCTTTATTTGATTGCAGCCTGCATCATTTTCTTATTTCCTGGGGTCAAACCTAACTAGAATTAGTTGAACCATGGGAACCTGAAAGAAGCTGATAAGCTTCCTATACTTTGCAGTATGCTGATCTACAACATGGCTTGGATTACTGATGTTGCTAGGGAGCCCAGGGGGGTCATTAGTTGATTTGTGATTCCTGTTTGGGACCAAATCCATTTGAATATGCTGACATGTGACCCATTAGTTGACATACTAAACTTCAGCATGCTACACCTTAGAAAATCTGCTGTTGGTATCTCCTCACAGATCTTCATGGTGTGATTTAGCTCTCAGAGTATGGTAATAGAGACCATGTAGTTCTTGACCTTAAAACTGTAGAGGTGTGTCACAACATTTACTTAAAAATAGGCTGTGTTTTCTCAAGTCTGAAAAGTTTCCTTCCATAGGTGATCACAGTATTCTTCACACACCTTACACTTTTCACTGTGTGGGTGTTTATGACAAAATGCAGGATGGTTGTCTGTTTCCTTTCAGGCATAATGTTGAGTCTAGGCAAGAAATACACATCTAACAAATTCTGTCACCTCTTAAATCTACTATATACTACTGTATGGATCCTCTTAAAGATGCACTCTTCTCCCCACAGTGCACCACTTTGCTGGTAGAAGAAAGTAACTTCATACAATGCTTCTATCTTAGGTTCTGGCAAACACTAGAGTTTGAACTGTTTTACTCTTTGTACTACCCCATCTTTGTTGGGTTGCCCGGACTGCTCATCAGATGAAAATATAACGCAGTGTTTTACAATGCGTTGAAGTAGGCCTCATATTCACTCCTTGTAGTCAGCAAGGGTTAGTTAAGATTTCTTCTTTTCTCCTTTTGTAGTTTCTGATGAAGTTTTCTGTCTTCCTTGTGAACTGGTGGAATTTTTCTATTCCAAAAAGCATAGTCATAAGCACTTCTTCTGTCAGAGCACAACTTTACCCTGTGCCTGTCACAGTTTGAAAATCCCTCTTTAATTAAAAAAATAATAATTGGAGGGACAAAAAAAAAAATCATAAAATATTTTCAGGTTGACCTATTTTTTTTTTTCTTTTCCCCCATTGGATACAATATAGCTTTGTTGTGTCCTAATTCTGGATTTTAACTTTTGACCTTATGAAGTTTTTTTTCGTGTTTTATCAGAGTCATAGTTTTGACCATGGTTTTGTTCTTTCCCTGACATTTCTTTTTAATATTTGGAGGCAAAGCTTGCTTTGTCACAACAGACACTTAGAAGCTGGACTAATATACCTTAAAAAATAACCAAGCTTCTTATTATCAAGTTTTTTTCCTTGATTTTTAATATCATGCCAGCTTGACCAACTCTGCAGCATATCTACTGTCTCTGATTCCTGTTTTAGTTTTGAAAGATAAGGCAAAACAGACACCCAATTATCTCTCTGCAGTATCTCTCATCAAACATATTTGATATTGTTACAGTGTTCTGAGGATCATTCATAAGACTGTAAAGCTATTATACACTTTTTAAAAACAATTTTCTGATCTCTATCCTCCATGGTTGTTACTGTGTTCCAAAGTGATTTCTAGCTCTTGAAATTGTGCAGCATTTTAATCTGCAAGACCAGCAGACCAGGTGGTCTCAATCCCTGCATACTATTTGCTCTGCCTCTTATACCTATCTGGCTTCCCCATGGACCACACTTTCTGTCTTCCTTGCAGGTCTTGCTAAACTGCATGGTGCCTAACAGCTAGTCAATAGCACAAGAGGAATCCCTTTGCTGTGAAAAGGTGTTTTATATAAATGTCAGTTTGCTACAGCTTCAGTTCAGGTAACAGTCAAGAAGAAAAGCCTCTGAATAACTTTTTACTTTTCCTTCCACTGGGACTTGCTGCAGCATTCCAGTACACAGAGGTTGCAGTAATCCCAGAGCTGGTCAGCTCTGTATCTGGGCCATTATGGCTGAATAAGCCAGTGATCTCAGACATCCATTCTGTGCTTGTTCCCTTCTATCATCAATTGACATGCAAATCTTGTCATAAAGTAATTGCAGTTTAATTAACAATCATTTGCAGCTGTGCCCAGCTATAGGTCAGACTATGGGCTTGGTTTCTTAGTTAAACCTTCAATCTGCCTTGACACTCCCTTTTTGGAGTGCAAACAGGTTCCAATGCAGTTCTGTCAAATCACAGGGATGAAGCTTCTTTTCCTGTAAATTGTTTGAATGCAATGCACTAATGCAATTCTAATCCTTCGGGCACATGTTTTTTTCTGAAAACATACTTAAATTTAAATAAATATAACAAAGAAAACATCTGGGCATGCATAAACATAGATCTTTTGAAGGACAAGTGATGCAGACATTAGTGTAGAGTTTAGAAGAGTTTTTCTTAGCTGTGTCACTGGGTCTACCAGATGGTATGAACTTCATTTGCAGTGTTTGAGAATCTGGCCAAGACTTAAGCAGTGATTTTGCCAGAGGAGGATGAGGATGACAAAATATGGCCTATGCAGATATTCTTTAAAGGCTTATGTAATGCTTCTTATTTTATTCTATTTTATACTGTGTCCCATGCCAAAACTAAGACTGCAGAGTTACAAAATACTATTATGTTTTACAGGGAACGGGATATTTTCATCTGTGATGATTAATGTTTCAGAGGACTCCACAGTGTATAAACTAGAGACCTGTTATGGAATTTGGCTGTTAATCAGGATTGTGTATTTGCAATACTTAGGTATGCCTGGCAGATGAAATACACTGAAATAGTGAGAGGGAGCCCAAGTTTCACATGATGCTGTTTTATGGCAAAATATCACTCAACTAGGAGGTCTGGAGTTGAGGTATGACTCTTATAGGGAAACTCTATGGTTTGTGGCCTCAGGTTACAAGTGCACGTAGTGGTAGGACAAGGAGTAATGACTTTAAGCTGATAGAGGGTAGATTTATATTAGATATAAGCAAGAAATTCTTTACTGTGAAGGTGGCAAGATGCTGGAACAGAATGCCCAGACAGGCTATGGATGCCTCACCTCTGGAAGTGTTCAAGGCCAGACAGGCTGGGGCTTTGAACAACCTGGTCTAGTTGAAGGTGTCCCTTCCCATGGCAGGGGGGTTGGAAGTAGATGATAAGGTCCCTTCCAACCCAAACTATTCTATGATACCAACCTGATCTGGATTTAAAATATACATGTTTATTTATGAAACATACCATGTAGAGTACATTGCTCCAAATGAGCAGCGTCAAGGCATGTACACCTATAGAATGACCTGTACTATATAAAAACAAAGAGCCACACAATCACTCCAATGTCTCTTGAGGAAATTCAAGGAAGGATTATGCCCTGAGCTAAAAATCATATTAAATGCCTATATGAAGGTATGGACCAGTTTTTATTGATAGTTGGGGCTCAAAAACCAGTAGAAAAACCTATTTTCATTGGTTTCCAGATTCAAGAGTATGATAACAGAATAAAAATAGATTGCAGGCCAGAATTTTAGATTTTCAATACTGTTCAAGAAGATTTAGTCTTGTAAGAAATTGATCTATGCCCATATGTAATAGCAATATGGCCATGTATGACCATTTTTAAAACTGGAGCTTTAACATTTCAATTCTATTTAATGCTTCTGTTTCCATAACATATGACTGGCATTGCAACACCAATACCTCATGTTCCATATCGAGCAGTGATTTAAAAGTTTTCATTCCTCTAAGGCACACATATTCTGTTATAGATAAGAGAAAAAAGCCCTGGGGAAAGAAGGGTGGGGTTAAAAAAGATCTTTGACTTTAAAGATAATTTAAAAAACATATTGCTTTTGCAGTCCCACAGGGAGATAGAATTGCTGGATACACAGGTTTGTCCACATATTAATTTATAGATGACTTGTCCAACATCGTCTACTCATTACCAAGCAAATATACATTTCCATATTCACATGAAAAGCTTTCCACTCTATTCTGCTGCATTAAACTGAACTCTGTAGGGTGTATTGCAGGTTGTTCATATCAGAGAGTTAAACTTCCACATAGACTTGAATGAAAATATATTTCAGAGTATCACTTTTATAGATAACTATTGCTTAATTCAAAGAAGTATGGAAAATCCACATCATATGCATAGACTCTCTGTGCAGATCCACAGCTGAAAAGAGGCATACCAGTAAGGAAGTCATTGTAGGATAGGTGTCATAGATTATTATATGCAGCGACATAAGGGAACAAACACGAATTAAATGATTAAAAATATCTCAACCAGCAAATTAAATAATTAAAAATAATCATAAAATATTGCAATAAATTAATGCTATTAAAATCTCAAGTAATGCAGACAGGTCAGATGCCAGACATAAAGATCCAGCAGCACCTGTTTGTCAGCACTTCAGATCTGTTTGTTTCAAGTTCAAAATCATAAACAGAAGTCCAGTAACCCAGAGGAAAGGATACGATGTTCTCTTCTGCAGTGACTCTGCTTTGCCAGCTTACTATAGCAGTTTCATTTACTACCTTGTCTTCCAGATAGCCAGCACCTTCTTCACAGGTGCTAGCTGACACTGGCCTTCAGCCAGTGCACTGGCCTCTAGCCACCTATTCATCCTTTTTTTTCTTCTAAACTGTAAAGAAATCCTCTTTAGGTATGGTGCTTTTTTTTTTTTTTTTTTTTTTTCATGTTCTCAGACTTGGGTCACATCTATTGTTAAGTCTTTTGTCTTTCCATACAGCATGAAGAGCTTTTGGCTCTTCCCTTTCCACTTTCACCCTGTGGTTGTTTTGATAGGCCTCCTCTATTTCTTTGTTCAGTTTATTCACCCCAAACCATGGGCATAAGTTGTTCACTGAATACTGATGCTCATCACACAAGAGGTTGTGAAAATTCAATTAATTAATATACTGATTGCTAATGAATTGCATAGACAGAAACAGACTTAAATATGTGCTTACGGTTTAACTGAAGTTTCACCAGAAGTCTGAAAGAGGAATACCCCTTTTCTAACATTGTATGACCTTCCCAGAAACAAAATTTATATGTATGTTTCACTGTTGCATTTGTTCTTGTGGTGGTTTTGCTCATTTTTGTTAGATTGTGTTTGTTAGCAAAAACAATACAGCTCACAAGGTTTGCTTTGCTTCTGTTTTCTACACTCAGATCATGATGATCTCTTGTTTTGTAGGTTTCATTTTCAAATACCTTGCTTTCAGCATCGTGGCATCTCTTCCTTTATAAACACTGAAGAAATCTCATCTAGACTGCATGATGTTCAGTCTCTGCCCTGGGGCCAGAAGTCCTTTATCTATCCTTTCTGAGGACTAGGGGGAAGACAACTGAACACTGGTCTTACAGGATACCTGGCAGTGCTTGTTGAAGCATTTATTTGGTGAGCAGCAGTGCCTGGCTGCAGAGAAGTAAAAAAAGTGTCTCTAAATATTAGACTGATTTATACTCACAAAAGATTGTCCTTGCAGAATGGAAGTCAAACTTTCTTTTATTATTATTCCATAAAATGTGGTTTAGGAATGTATAAAATTGCAGGTAATACTAATAATGAAATGCAAGAGAAGGCAATGTTTATCATGTTACTTGCTTTTCTCCATTCCACAAGCCAAGATATAGCAGACAAGTACTTTAGCTCCATCTAGGAGGCAAAAAGACTATTGCTGCACCTACCTAAAGCCAGGTTCCACATTTTTCTTATTTAAAAACTACATTTTAAAGGTTTTAATGAATTAGTCTTGCTTTATCTACCTGAATCAGACTGCCATTTCTGCCATCATTCTTCTGGATGAAATTCTGCAATGCAAAGAGACCAGTTTTGGTCCTGAATGGCTCATTCAAGGTCACACAAAGAGTCAAGTATAGAGATGGAGTTATCCCCTTAAATACCTTCTCCCACCTTTACCCAGCAGGCAACCCATGCCTTCCCAGTTAACAGGAGTCATGCTGAAGGCTGGGTTGAAGAGAAACACAGAGCAAATTCTATCCTACAAAGAGATTATATTTTCTTTTCTTATTAAGTTTATTTGACCTCTTTTTATTTTAGCATCAGGATCCCAACACACACACATAGAGACCAACACACGTCTGTTCTGACATTTGTACCAGACAAGTGCTGAATTGCTTTTGTACAAACGAATAGTAGTTTTTTCACCTGTCTGTTGTAGTAATGTCAGAACATAAATGTATTCTGACCATCAACATCCTGCTTTCACTTTTTTGCAAGATAGTTTATCGATCTGGTCAATGTATCATGAGATCATGGTTGTTGATACAAATACTGCTTTCTTCCTGTATAACTTACTGATTGTTCATCTTTCATCCTTTTGCTTTCTGCTTAGCAAAGTTTTACTCTTACACCTTTATTCCCAAGCTTTTAAAAAGACCACAGAGCACCCCCGTTTTCTTTCACATATTGGTGAGCTAATCCAAATGACAGAATGTTTTTCTGAAAGCCTCAGAGCATGTCTGCACTTTTCCAATGTCTTAATAAAATGTAACACATGACTTCTGACATTAAACTCAGAAGCAAAAATAAGAATGTTACCACCTGCTGCATAGTGCATTTTGTATAGCAGTTCAGTTAAGCCTACCTAATTTACTGTAATTCTTCATACTGTGCCTTCTGTATATACACACAGTGTCAAAATGAAATTCCCAAATTAAAAAAGGATTTAAGGACCTATTTAATGTTAAGAACTGGCATGGTCTCCTTGCTTTTCCTTTTCTTATGGTTACAGTTATACTCTAAGCACCTTGTCAAACCAAAACCACAATATTTTGGAATCTCTGAAAAAACTTTGCTGAACTTTGGTTAGATCATGCAACTGCAGAGTACTTCTACTACATCTGAGTACTCTCACTTGATAGCCTTACTCTGCTACCAATTACTTTACTGAATTTGATGGAGCTACTTATGTCTAGCAAGGATGTCAGGGTCACCAGAACTGATCTCTCAATTTCTGTTCTCTTCTCTGTTTCATGACCATTTCAAGGCTCCATGTCATTGCTTTATTTTGATAATGGCTTCTTCTCACCACTACATTCAAGATAGTTAAATGTCTTATATGACTAAAAGCAATATTTGGATATAAGTGCTAACAACATTAATCTGAAGTAATTGCACTGATTTCCTTGAAACTCCTCCAGATTTTGCAGTCACACAGCTGAGATAACAGTACAAGCATAAATACCACTGGGGGAGCAAAAGTACATTGGATAATGGACCTTTAATAACATTCTCCTGTGTAGACTTCAGAAGATAAAAGAAGATTAAACTGTGCATCTAGGGAATAATGATTCTAAATATACTTTATATTCTAAAGACTGTGGTTGCTTTGAATGCAGTATGTGTAGAACATGGCTGATAGTGCCTATAAACTACCCAAATAAAATACACATAGATTCCTCAGGTATCAGCATTGTTCTTTGCAGCATCCAAAGTGAGTGCTTTTAGAAATATTTCAGAGGACTCTAATCACTGCATTTATGTAGACTATGAAGCTTTAAAGATACTGTAGGGTTTAGGTCAAACCTCTGTTCTCAACTCTGCCTGTAACTTATTCAATCTACTTGTGGTCTGCAGGTTAAACTCTTCATTATAAAACATACACAGAGGCATTTTATTATCACTACTTTTTAACAAGAATTCTACATCTTTGCAGAATGAAAATGCACAGCTAAAATATACAGTTAAGTTTTGTTTTCAATCACAAACATGCAGCCAATACCATATAACCACATAATTAAATGTCTTCTCCCTATAACAAATTTTCTGTAAGTGTGAACACAATAAGACCTCACACAGCAATTTATAACAGAAGTTGGAAGTACTGCTCTGGTACACTATTTATTACAAAAAAAGCAATTGGCAAAGGTGTATGAGGGATTTAACTAGATCTCTCAGTTTTGATGGCAAATATTTGATTTCTTCACAAAAGAAAGAAAGAAAGAAAGAAAGAAAGAAAGAAAGAAAGAAAGAAAGAAAGAAAGAAAGGAAAAGAAAGAGTGAGTAGGGGCTTTGCTTCAAAATTTTCAGCCCATGAGTATCTGGAGAATAAAAAAGGCATGTTATTAAAAATGTGACTGTATAATTTTGTTGTCTTCATTAATTTGATGTTTTGTCCAAGATTGGTACAAATATCTTAAGTTTTTGTTGGTTTTTGACTTATATGCTACCGAGGTTGACATTTTAACAAATTACTTTATGCACACCAACAGGTACACAAGAGACTACGATGCTCATATTTTGAGTAAAGAGTCACTTTTTTTTTTCCTTCCTCAAAATTGCCATTTTACTTTTTTTTTTTTTTTTTAGTTTAGGAGCTTAGACTTGCCTATATTGATACAGCTTTCATACTTTTTTACGAAGGAGAGGGTTACAGAAAATGTTGAGGCCAAATGAAATTTTCCAGTCACATCAATCCTACAGTTAAATATATGCAGACACATTTGAATAGTAGAAGCCAGATAACTGTTAATTGGTATTTAGTGACTTCTTTCCTTAGGCAGGAAAACTTTCAAACTTTCAAATTTTCCTTTACAAAGAGTCATTCTTTGACTTGTAATGTTTGCTCTAAAAATGCATGATACTGGCCAGCAAGGATACCAAACTTATAAACAGACATATTAAGAGTGGACAAATCATAATAAAGTCAAAGGCACAGGACACATTGCTGGGAAATCACTTTTCAAATGATGCCATGACCTTTAAATTCATGCAGTAGGATCTCACATCTAGCTATCTATATGCTCAAAATGATCCAGTTCACTGGAACAGAATTACCAAGTATAAAGATTTTTTCAGTGGGCTATAGTAATTTTAAAACTGTAGTCATATCCGTTACACTTAACAAAAATTTTTTTTTTTTTTTAACATTTTCATAAATATATATTCTTTAATGTGGGATGTTTTGCATTTGTTAGACTTGAATAATGATACATTTCAATCACTGATACAGCCTGTGTCAAGATTAAGTTGTCTCCATCATATGACTGAAATCTTTATTGAAAATATTCATCAAAGTCTTTAAGAAACAGATTTCATTCAAAGAGATTTTGATGCAGATGTTTAAATAGCTAATCTTTCCCTTAATTCATTGTTTTTCACTTGGTTAGATGCAGTCGTGTTTTCCATGATCTCTTTGTTTTCATTCCCATACAAGATGATGGGATATTTTCCACAGGAAAAGATAGCTTAAACTCATTTCAGTGTTCATAAGTATTCATGCAAGCATTAAAATGAGACGCTTTCAGCAGAACGTATCTGGTCAAAGTGTTCATTTCCTTTTTCTTATTCTTACTGGAGAATTGCTGGGCCATAATCTGTCTCCTTTGCAGGAACTACAGTGAAAAATTAGAAGCAGAAGGTGTATTTGCTCTTCATCTTCTGCTACTTATTATGAATCAGCTATATGAGCATTAAAGAGGGAGTCTGAAACTGGTTAGCAATTTTTAACATAAGGGGAATACAGACAAGGAGAACAGAAAGGTTGACTGCACCAACTCATCTGGCTCTGAATCATGTCATCACCAATGGCCATCAAGAGATGCCCAGGGTACATGGACATCAGGATAGTGTTTGAACTTTCAGCACTCTGCACCTTAAGACCTTCTTTATCAAGAGGTCGATATGTATTTAATAAACCTTCACTGAATCTTTATTCCTTGGACATATCTGATAACTTTTTTTTTTTGAGCTGTATGAAATTTAGTGTTTGCATCTCTTTCTTCATCTCTTTCACACAGGGACTTTCACAGCTTACACCTGCACTGATAAGAACTACCTCCTTTTGGGTGGGGGGGGAGGGAAGACACACTCTAGTTTTATTTGATGACCCTTATTCTTTTGTTGAAGGACACGGTGAGCAATTTTTTACATTTTTTATTACTTAACTCACGTATGATTCAGATTCTTCCATCAAATCCCCATTCCTCCAAGCCATCTCTGCTGGCTCCTCAGGCTTTGTCAGGGTGAGCTAAAAAGTAGCCCAAAGGAGAAAAAAGCAAGGACAACAACAATAAGGAGGTACTTATACACTTTGCTGGAGTTGTAGGTGTACAAAACCCATTATAATGCCAGAAAAGTTAAAGGGGTAGGAAGCAAGCTGCAGTACCTCTTTGCTCCAACTGGCAGTTGAGGATGGACGATAAGAAAACATGCTGTGCATTTTGGAGGAAGTTTCCTATTTCACACTTATTCTGTGTTGTGGGCTGATTGTATTTGCCAGCTGCTGTTTGGTTTTTTTTTGTTTTGGTTTGTTTTTTTTTATAATAGCAGTCAACTTACCTTTAAGAGATACTATTTATTATATAATTAATATCCCTAGCTCTTATCCCCCTTTTCTGTCTTTATTCTTCCTCATTTACTTCAACTAACAAGCTATGAAGTCACACAGAATCACAGAATGTTAGGGGTTGGAAGGGACCTCTGAAGATTGGGTCCAACCACTCTGCCAGAGCAGGACAAAACACAGAATCTATAGCAGATTATGCAGAAATGAATCCAGATAGGTCTTGAAAGTCTCCAGAGGAGACTCCACAACCTCTCTAGGGAGTCTATTCCAATGCTCTACAACGCTTACAGTAAAGAAGTTTTTCCTCATGTTGAGTCAAGAATCAATCTCCAAAATCAATGCTTGCTTCTATCTCAATTAGTTGTATGTTTTTTGTGCTCTGAAAATTGACAATTTTAAAGAAACTTCAGTGTACTGAATCAGTATTGCCTGCAGGACAGTGCTGTATCTCTCAATATAAAAATTAACTTAAAATCCACTGATCTTAAACTGTAAACAGCAACAATAATCTTCCTGGTGGGAATTCTAGTATGAATGTTAATTACTATTCTAAGAACTAATAAACTAATAGCTGCTGATTCCACACCGATCTGAACATATGTAGTATACTTGGCAAGAAGCAACATCAGATTTAATGAATTGATAATTTTGTGAATGATTTTAAGGGTCTAAGAAGAAATGTACTTCTTATGAATGTTGGCATTTTTCATGCTCTGTGCAAAAGTTTCCCCATGTCTTCAAATAGAGAATTCCTTTATTTTTTAAGGTGTTGTAGCAGAGGAGAAAAGAACATGGCCTAGAGATTTTTGTGTTTTCCATGTTCCTTTGGCATAGAGCCATTAGTGAAGCAGAGGTGACGGTGACCGTGTTTCTGTCTCCACAGCTGAAGTGGGAATGAAAAGTTTCCACAGTTCACAGACAGAATGTAATTTGCCCTTATAAAAGAATGGTTTTATAACACACCTATCTAAATTAGGGCCATGAAATACAAAGGTTAGACAAGTTTTGTTATTTTTAATTAAATTTTCCATTACATAATGGTGTAAAGTACCAAAACGCATTTGTTTCTCAAAGTGACTGAATTACTTCTAAAGTACCTGGTTATTTGGTAATGGAGCCATCTCCATATTATCTGGATATATTGTTTCCTCTGATGTATCTGACTATACTTTCTTGGTACTTAAGGCTTTTTTCCATACAGTTCTCTGACCTTATAAATGAGCAAATTTAAATATGACACATATATGGTGAAAAAGAAGCTATCTGTTCCTCTATCAGTAAAATTTTTTGAAGTGGTTAAATATCTTTGTTGAAAACACATCTCAAATATCTCTAATAAAACCTACCGTGAATAGAAAAGATCTAATGCACCTTCAGATGACTAAATATTCATGAACGTACTTATAGGCACATAAAAGATGTAAAACTGGAGTACCAGTCTTCTGAGTAGTTTTTAATTCTAAAATTGTAGGTTCTTTTCCTTTAATTAGAATAGAAGTAGTTATATTATATAGTAATGTCAGAATAAATATTCCCATTATAGAAGACATCCCTGTAAGCCCACATATGTTCCCCAGTTATGGTATAGTTTCTTCTTTTCTAAATGGACTGGTTTTGTTTGCTATAATGTCCAATACTCTTATTTTAACACTCTGTCTTAAATATTGTTGTCAAGAACTTCTGTTTTGTTTTCAGTCTCCTCTTTCACTCTTATAATCCCACATTTCTATAGCCACCCTCTAATTTCTTGAGAGCAGCTGAAAGGGAGAGTGTGCTGTCTTAAATGTGGGGCAAAGATGAACTCAGGCTTCAGGTACTTCCAACCGTACAAAACTTGGTCTGTTGTGAGGTTGTTCTCATCTCTTATCATGAAACAGGAACACAGTATCTAGACTTACCATATTAATGACACTTACCACAAAACTCCTTGCAATTTACCACTGTCTGTGGATATCCTTTCCTTCCTCCTATTCAGCCTCTTCAGGACTGCATGCAATGCCTACATGTTTCTACAAATTGAGCTCTAAGTAGTGTTCTAAAAGGTTCACACAAAGTATGTGAGTTCTATTTGGAGTCCTATATTTTTTGGAAGAGATTGCCCAAAGAAGCTGTGCAGCCTCCATCTCTGGATATTTTCAAGACCTGACTGGAATAAGGCCTTGAACAACCTGGTCAGACCTCACAGCCAACCCAGCAGGAGATTGGACTACAGACTTCTGAGATATCTCCAACTTGATTTAGAAACATAGAATGGTAGGGGCTGGAAGGGACATCTGGAGATTATTGAGTCCAACCCCCACTGCTAGAGCAGGATCACCTGCTGGGTTTTGAAAGTCTCCAGAGAAGGAGACTCCACAAGCCCTCTAAGCAGCCTGTTCCAGTGCTCCATCACCCTCACAGTGAAGACTTTTCTCCTCATGTTGAGGTGGAACTTCCTCTGTTCCAGTTTGCCCCTCCTCCTATTATAGGGCATTACTGAAAAGAGACTGGCCCCTTCTACTAGACACCTACCCTTTGGGTATTTATAAACATTAATAAGATCCCCTCTCAGCCTTCTCTTCTCCAGACTAAACAGCCCCAGGTATCTCAGCCATTCCTCATAAGAGAGATGTTCCAGTCCCTTGATCATTGTCACAGCCCTCCATTGGTATCTCTCTAGTATTTCCCTTATCTTTCTTGAACTGAGGAGCCCAGAACTGAACACAGTACTCCAGATGTGGTCTCACTAGGGCAGAGTAGAGAGGGAGGACAACCTCCCTCGACTTGCTGGACATATTATTCTTAATGCACTATGACTTATTCTACTTTGTTTTACTCTATCAACTCTGTTGATTCTATAAGATTCTGAATCTCTCTAACACCTAAACTAAAATATGGGATATTTCCCAACTAAGACATAGTTGTTTGTACAATTACATCTCTTTTTTTCCTGATGAAATTGCATAACTGTATACTGTATACACGTCAGCTAATAGCAAATAGTCTAGTGTACAGCATGTGTTTCTCATTACCTACAGAGTTTCCACAACAACTTTTGGAGGTGATTCAGTTGAAGATTCTCATTCAGGTATCTAGGTGTGCTGTATGTGTTGAAGTTTCCATTACAGCCAGTGGAGTGAGTTAGTTGACCAAGCATTATGGGCAGGATTCAGCTGCCTCTACACAGTCCCCTAGTCCCATTTCAGACACATTGGGATGTGCAAGATACCTACTGAGGGACACAGATTATATGGGAGATTGTATCCTTCTGGAAAGACAACCGGAAACCAGATATTGTACCATACACCAACTGAAATTATGCTTGACATCTATGTCTAGGCAGCTGAATTTCACTGTAGGTCTCTGCTGAAAGAAGAGCTGAATTGCTTTCCCTGTGCCAATGACAATACTTCCACTGACAGCAATCACAGAATCATAGAATCGCCTAGGTTGGAAAAGATCCTTAAGATCATTGGGTCCAACCATTAACCCTACTCTACCAAGTCTACCACCAAGCCACACCCACAAGCACCACATCAATACAGCTTATAAACACATCCAGGAATGGTGTCTCAACCACCTCCATGGGCAGCCTGTTCCAATGCCTGACAACTCTTTCAGTGAAAATTTTTTTCCTAATGTCCAGTTTAAACCTCCCCTGGTGCAGCTTGAGGCCATTCCCTCTTGTTCTGTCACTAGTTACTTGTGAGAAGAGACCAGTGCCTACCTCTCTACAACTTCCTTTCAGATGTTGTAGAGAGTGATAATGTCTTCCCTCGGCCTCCTTTTCTTCAGACTAAATAGGCCCAGTTCCCTCAGATACTCCTCACAAGACTTGTTCTTCAGGACCTTCATCAGCTTAGTTGCTCTTCTCTGGGCCAGCTCCAGCATCTCAATGTGTCTTTCTTGTACTGAGGTCCCCAAAACTGAACACAGTACTCAAGGTGTGGCCTCACCAATACCAAGTACAGAGGTACAATCACCGCCCTGGTCCTGCTCGCCACACTATTTCTAATACAAGCCAGGATGCCATTGGTTTTCTTGTCCACCTAAGCACACTGCTGGCTCGTATTCAGCCAGTTGTCAGTCAACACTCCCAGGTCCCTTTCTGCCAGGTAGCTTTCCAGTCACTCTTTCCCAAGCCTGTAGCTCTGCCTGGGGTTGTTGTGGCCCAAGTGCAGGACCCAGCACTTGGCCTTGTTGAAGCTCATACATTTGACCTTTGCTGATTGATCCAGTCTGTCCAATTCCCTCTGTAGACCCTCTCTACCCTAAAGTAGATCAACACTCCTAGCCAACTTGGTGTCATCTGTAAACTTACTGAGGATGCATTGTATCTCCTCATCAAGATCATTGATAAAGATATTAAACAGAAGAGGTCCCAATACTGAGCCCTGAGGAATGCCACTTGTGACTGCCAGATGGATTTAACTCCATTCACCACCACCCTCTGGGCCCAGATGTCCAGCCACTTTAGATCCATCAGAACATATGTTCATCCAAGTCATTTTTTTTCATGAGGATGCTGTGGGAAACAATGTCAAAGGCTTTATGGAGGTGCAGGCAAACAACATCCACAGCCTTTCCCTCATTCACTAGGTGGGTCATCTTCTCACAGAAGGAGATGAGGTTCAAGCAGGACCTGCCCTTCACAAACCCATGCTGACTGGGCCTGATTGCCTGGTTGTCCTGCATATGGTGTGTAATGGCAGTTAAGATGATCTGCTCCATGATCTTCCCTAGCACTGAGGTCAGACTGACAGGTCTGTAGTTCTCCAGATCCTCCTTTCAGCCTTTCTTGTAGATGAGAAATGAGACACTTGGTGTGCCTAAAGACAGCTATTAATTTAGATATATTCATCTCAGACTGAATCCCTGCATAGACATCTTCATCTCAAATTGAATTTCATCTTTCTCATGGTTGATGAAGTGTATCTCTGTCAGGGATGAACACGCATGGTATTCAGAGGCTGATTAGTCTTTGGGGAGCAGAAGTTATTTCTGTCTACAGAAATAACTGAATATTCTGGTTTGGGTTTGTGATTTCTGATCCATAGGAAATAATTTTCTTGTAATGAGTTTAAAAGGATTAAAAGGGAACTTAAAAGCTGGGGAGCTGAAGGATTTTGAGAAAATGTGTTTACACTGATGTACATTTGAATTGCTTTTGCTGCACTGCAAACTTTACAGGAAGTTTCTGCACTTCAGCAGTGGTCTGGAGTCAAACAATGAGGTCCACTCTTTCTCTACTGGGAGTTTAAGCTAGTTAAAGCTGTAATATACCTTCCATTACATCTCCTTTGCATTTAAGAAAGCTATTTGGTTTTGTGAGGGGGGTTGTACAAATAAGAAATATCTCTGAATTTGGCATTTTTGGTGATTTCTTTCATTTTGTAAAGATTGTCAAATGAAAGTGGAACTTGTGTAGCTGTCGCTTCCTTTAATAAATTCTGGGGTAGACTGTGCAAGATGCTTGTCTGACTTTGTTACTAGCCATGCATCCAAACACCCTAAGGTATTGTGATGCTTGTAATTCTGGGCAGGCATGTTTTGCTCCTATTTTCCAGACAAACTGCAGCTTATCTCCTCACTTGCATGGTCTATGAAAGGCATCCCTTCTCCTTCAGAACTGACCAAGTGGAGGCAAGGCTCCCAGATCTCCTTGTCTGGAGTCTGTTTACACGTTATTTTGAATGAATACTTTGCCCTTTTTATGCTCATTTAAGCATGCAATTACTTATAAGTCCCAGATCCCCATCATCTCAGCAATTATTTTATTTATAAAACTACTGAACTGAAAATATATTTTACATCTCTGTTTTGATATGGGAGCATGGACTCTATTATGAAATCCCCGCTCAGTCTTCTGCTTCTTTTTCTTGTTTCTGGGCTTCATCTACTACTGGAAACTCATGTACTGGCATACTCCTCTACCAGTTAAGCTTTTTCTCATAAATTTTATGTTGTTATATTAGCATAGAGGCACTCACAGAATGGAAGATTAAGGCAAAAGGGACAGCTGGGTAGCACTAAAATTATACTTACACCACATATTTCCCTCCTAATCAGCTTGCTGTCCAGAATAACATTGAAAGTTTGGGCTCTCTGTTTCCAGTCAGAGAAAGCAGATCCAAAGCCACACTAGATGTTTTTACAGCACTGTAATTTAGTAGAGCTGTGTTGATGCTGTTAACAATGTGCTGCTGAGATACTCTGCCTACCTCTATAAATGTCCTTTAAATGCGCTAGTGCACAGACCAAAGCATTATTTTCCTCATCATTAATTTCTTAGCATTGGCACTGGAATGGCTGGGCATAATAGCAGTTGTCCAGGCCCAGCTCAGGAGTCAGCACATGCTGTAGATCAGTCTCTGTGTAGTTCAGGTGTGTTTGCCTCCTGGGTTTGTGGAGATAACTGAACTGTGTGTGTGTCAATCCATGTTATTTACTATGACAGGCAAAACCTCTGGGTTTGCCAAAACCCCTTCACTAGAATCTTAACTAACAGATTGCTAATGGTGTTAATAATGTTCTAGCACAGCCTCAATGTGTTATGGACTGGTGGGAGGCTTAGGCCTGAACAACCAGAAAACCTTTATTAGTTTGGAAGTGAGGAGAGAGAACTGTATTTGGGAATTACATTTTGTAACAACAGTCTGATCTTCAAATTATTGCTAATTATCTCTTTTTGTTGTTGTCAGGTCTTCTTAGCAAACATTCAAGTGTTAATTCTAACTCCCTTTTTCACAGGCACCATAGGGGTATTTTCAGTTGCCTGCCAACTGTCAGTCATGAAAAACTGCAAAAGCATTCAGTTGGTGTGGGGGAGGAAGTATTTTTTCTTTTCAACAAACCGAGAAATCCTTTTGTCCAAAGATTAATGAGAATGACAGCAATAGGAGGAAATAAAAAGCAAGCATATAATGCCCGAAAACGAAGAACATTTGAAACAGACTATAACTAGCCCCCCTGCTAGTACATGTAGCTCCAAGACAGGACTTGTCTTGCTCTGGTAGCTACAGAGAGACTGGCCCAAACTGGGGTCCTGGACAAGATCTGGGCATAGGGCATGACAGGACACGCACTGAGCACTGTGACCAAGTCTGATGTGTCATGTCATTATACTGGGGCAGCTCAGCACAATAAAACTCAAGTGTTGCCATGGGACTACATGGTGATCTGTTCAGGCTTGCTCTGAACACTGACTACAGGATTGTTCCCAGGAGATGGATCAATGGCTGGCTTTTAAAATTAAATTCAATATCTCTGCAAGATCTTAGTGTTCCACCACCTCTTCTGATGAACTGTTCCAGTGTTTAATTTTCATCCTCAGGGAAGTGGCCTGGCTTCAACTTCTAGCAGATGTGCTATCTCATGCTCTAGTCTACAGAACTGAAAAACTCTATTTCCAATACTGGGTAGGTACCCATCACTTGTTATGGACAAGTGACCACCATAATGTCTCTCTGACTAGTTGGATAGAATGTACTTTTCAAGCTTTACATCACAAGGCTCCCTTTTTTTTTTTTTTTTTTTTTTTTTTTTTTTTTTTTTTCCCTGAATCTGCCCTCTTTTAAGACTGCCTTTTGATTCTCTTGAAAGGGTTGAAGTCTAAGTATATAGTCAGTCCCTCTCTGCTGGTCAGATATGTGAAAGTCTTTGCTGCTGACCCTGAATTAGCTATAATGTTGCTTAGAAGTGATGCCCTGTTTCCATATCCTTTCCACTGTATTCAGTATTAGAAGTATGTGAGCAGACATATTCCAGATTTTTCTGTCATTTTCAAAGATTAGTTCCTAATGTATCATTCATTAAGCTATATGGTGTTCACATAGCTCTCTGTCTCCTTTCTTTAAGACCATTAGGTATAATTTGTCTGGGTCACATGATGTCATGACCTGTTTCATCCTGCCAGATCACTTTTGCTGTTCATAAAACAAATAAATAAAAAATTCTTTTCTACAAGTAAATGTAAAGTCCTTTATGCCTCAGATGTAACACTGGGTGACAGACTTTCTCTTTCCTTTTTTTTTCCCTAAGGCATCCTTTTGCCATGTTGTCTACCACAGTTTGTTTTTCTTTACTGGGCCTTTTGCTATCTCTATATTAGTAGATTAAGTAGCATGATAAAAGGAACAGGCATGGCAACTCAACTGTCTAAAGTATTTAATAGTTTAGAGATGTTATACCTGGCAGCCTCATCCAGCCAAAACTGCCCCAAACACTTCCTGAGCACAGTTTGGGATTTAGTCTAGTCCAGACCTCCCCTTCAGAGGTCTGAGGCTTTTAATAAATAGCATGCATGTATTGGCCTTTGAATCTCAAAGCTGCTTAGTTTGCCAATTTAGAGGTATGTTTTGATATGTAAATTAAAATAATTTTTCATTTCTGAATGCATGCATTAAAAGCAAAGGTAGAAGCAATGATCATCTGTTCTTAGTGTGTCTCTAAATTAGTTTGGTGAAGGAAGAAAGAACAGCAATTTCTGCACTGGTTAATTTCTAGTCAATGGAAGTGGAATTGCCATCAGTACTTTACCACAAGGCCAACATAATTTTAAGTTCTATGGTAGTCATATGTTGTAAAGTTGTTCATAAAAGGAAAATAGCATTTCAGTTGACCACAGCACTCAACAAACTTTGAGTGAAAATCACAGGTTTATCATTTGGGGGGGGGGGGGTTTATTTATTTTTCCATTCTCTGTGAATTCAACCCAATTTATAGAGTAAGAGCCTCAGGTTATAGTTACCTTCACAGCTGACTCTTTCACTCATCACTTAGATATATAAAAATAAGCGTAAGATACAGTCATCAAACTTGATTGGGGTTTTTTTGCGGTTCATTTGTTAGTTTGTTTTCAAAAACAATACCTCCCTTCTTGCCAAGGACTATAAAAGTGGTCCAGTCCCCAGCCTCCTTTCAGTGACACAGTCCCCCACAGGCATTTTCCAGAAAAACAAATAAATGGAAAATCAAATCCACAGTTAAGATGATAATATAAGCAGTCTCCCTTTGAACAACCACGTAGTGGTCACAGAACATCTCATACATGTGGCACCTGGATTTTACTCCTCAGTGAGGGTGAACTGAAATGAACTGGCCTTCTGAGCTCCTAGAAAAATATGCTACCAAGTCTGAGTATGAAGTGGGTTATTCCCAGTCATCCTTATTTGTGGAAAAGAACCTCTTCAGAAGGGAAAATGAAACTCATTTGTGCAACTCCTTTCTTATGACTATCCTGATGACAGCCTGACAAAGTAATTTCAGTAATGCTCAGTGTTTCAGCACAACCTGAAAATTAAAGACTTCCAACAAAAGAGAGTGATGGGGATGCATCCCATAATCAAGCTTAAGGACACTTCCACAAGAATTCCTTTGGAGGTAGGTTATGGTAGATTCAAAATTACTTAAGCAAGTGAGGAACTGAACAGAGGTCTTCTACCTCATGAAGGAGTGTTCCAAACACACACTCCAAACACTGCATGAAAGAAAGACCTTACTACCTCTTCTTCTGATGATTTTGTTTTCTATGCCTGGAAACAAGAACCACATATAGCACATTCAACTCAAATATGTAAATGTTTTCAGAATGTCTGAAAAAGCCTTTTAAATTAACTGTAGAATGACAGAATTATAGAATCACTGAGCTGGGAAAAAACTTCCGGAGGTGTTTTAGCCCAGCTCAAAGGAGAGTTAATTAAAGCAAGTCATCAGGACTGTGTCCAGAGTTACCTCTTTGGGCAACCTGTTCCAGTCTTTCACCACCCTTTCAGTAAGGAAGGCTTTTTCTTTTCACATAATCACAGAATGTTAGGGGTTGGAAGGGACCTCAAAATATCATCTAGTCCAACCCAACTGTCAGAGCAGGATCACCTAGATCAGGCCACACATGAACGCATCCAGGGGGCTTTTGAATATCTCCACAGGAGACTCCACAACCTCCCCAAGTAGCCTGTTCCAGTGCTCTGTCACCCTCACTGTGAAAAAGTTTTTCCTTATGTTTACATGGAACCTCCTATGTTCCAGTTTGCACCCCTTCCCCCTTGTCCTACCACTGGATGTCACTGAGAAGAGCCTGGCTTCAGCCTCCTGACACTCACCTTTTGCATATTTATAAACATTAAATGCATGCATTAAATGGTGCAGGACACTAAGTAAGATAACCATCCTGATTTTTTTTTTCTCTTTTGTTCTTGGACAACTGGAAAATAGTTCTCTGAAATTAAAAGTGCAGGGTCCTACACTTGGGCCAGGACAATCTTCACTATCAATACAGGCTGGGGGATGAGGCGATAGAGAGCAGCCCTGCAGAAAAGGACTTGGGGGTGCTGGTGGATGAGAAGCTGGACATGAGCAGCCAGTGTGTGCTTGCAGCCCAGATCGTCAATCGCCTCCTGGGCTGCATTAAAAAAAGCATGGCCAGCAGATAGAGAGAGGTGATTCTGCCACTTTGCTCTGGTGAGACCTTAGCTGGAGTACTGCATCCAGTTCTGGAGCCTCAGTACAAGAAGAACATGAGCCTGATGGAGCAGGTCCAGCAGAGGGCCATGAAAATGATTAGGGATGCAACAGCTTTCCTACAAGGACAGGCTGAGGGAGTTGGGGTTGTTCAGCTTGGAGAAGAGAAGGCTCCAGGGAGACCTAATAGTGACCTTCCAGTACTTGAAGGGAGCCTACAAGAAGGCAGGAAAGGGACTGTTTACAAGGGCCTGTACTGATGGGACAAGGGGCAATGTTTTTAAATTAGATAAGAGTAGATTTAGATTGGATGTTAGAAACAAGTTCTTTACCATGGACGTGGTGGAACACTGGAACAGGTTGCCTAGGGAGGTAGCTGAGGCCCCATCCCTGGAGATATTCAAGGCAAGGCTCAACAGGGCTCTGAGTAACCTGATCTAGTTGAGGATGTCCCTACTCACGGCAGAGGGGTCAGGCTAGATGACCTTTACAGGTGCCTTCCAGCCCAAACCATTCTATGATTTTATGATTCTGTGATAAAAGAGAAGAAAATAAGAAAGAGAAACAAGTACATTTATATGTGATAATTTAATCTTTGTAAAAATATCTTGTAGAAAAATATCAATAAAAACAGAAACAACAGTGAATGAATCCTATAAAATGTAGGAAATTCCCTTTTTGTATCCTGTTTTGGTGATAATTTCTTACTATAACTGCTCAATATACCCTGCAACGAGGGAATATGTACTTTCGATTAAACAGGCATTTTGGAATTTGACTCCAACATGATCTTAATTAAAGGTTGACATTTCCATTTTCCATAAAACCTTTCTGTAATTAGATCTATTGTAGAAGTAATTACTTTTTCTTTTTACTTACGTATATGAAACTGTGTAATATATCTAAATATAAAAATTATATGGACTAATGTTTCTTGGAAAGGTTAAGGACTGTATTCCAAAAATAATTTTTAATACATATAATTTATAGAGTACCTTAATATTGATACTTATTTCTCAAACTACTTTCAAAAGGGAGGGTAATTCTTTCTCGTAGAGTAACAGAATATTTAATGATCAAAATTAGTCTTACAAAATTGACTGTGGTTGTTTTTAAGGGTTATTAATGGCCACCATCTTCAGTAGCTCTGGCCCAGGACTTCCTCCTGCCTGACTTCTAGAACCCAGCCTGGTGCCCCAGAGATATGGGGTCTTTGCTCAGGCTGATGGGGAGAGGCTAACCCTCTTCATTTTTCAAGTTCATTCAGTAGGGAAGCTGAGTACATGTCCCAGATGCACAAGACACACACAAGACGTGGACGTGGCCAGCTGCCTTCAGCAGAACCTATATATAGGACTCATATCGAGATAAGCACAGAGACCCCCTGTCCTATCCTGCCCTTGTGCTGGCAGAGAGTGAATGTCACTAGTGTGGGCACATAACACATCATTCTCCAGGCTCACAAGCACATGCACAGTCACAGATCCCCTGAGTGGGGTCCCCAGCACAGCCCCTCTGTCCTTTTGACACCCCTGCCAGGACTCCAGATCCTCTTACCTACCCCATGGTTCCTGGATTTGCCAGCTGGTCTAGCTCAGTGCTTGTTGCAGAAAAATGCACTCACATGGTTATTGCACAGGCACCCTACACCCACCCATCCCCATGGCCTCTCTACTCCCCTGACAGTCTTGTTCTGACCTGGGGCTTCCTATGTGCTGCTATGTCCAGCTTGAAATTTGCTTTTCATGCACACCCCATGCACTCCCAGTTTGGGAGTGATATACCCTCACACCCCAGCCAGCACCAGGCACACAGGCTGTGGACTGTGGTCCTGCTGCAGCCACTAGTGCTGAGCCCCTCTGGCCTTACTCACACCAGCCGCCCAGCAGCCAGCACTGAGTGCCTGCAGCACTCACCCACATGGGGCAGAGGGTGAGATGATGCAGCAAGCTAGTTAAGAAAAGTGTAATAAGATGACAGGATATTGTGGAGATCAGGTGTAGGTCTCCATCAGACAAGCATGATGACTGGCCCCATTTTACTTGTAACCAGCCCCTTTTATACACCTTCCTATCAGTTCTTCCCTTCCTTCCTCCCTGTCTGCTTCCTCTGAACATATCCTCATCACTGTGCGTAGCTTCATCAACCCTCCTCCAGTATTCTCCACACTCAGATTTGCGAAGTATAGCTTTGATAGCAGTTTCTTGATCACCCACTAACTACTGTGACTTACCAAACTTGTTTCTTGTCTTTGTCTCTATTTCATTTGTCTGTCAGGTTTGTGTCTCTGTATGTTCTTGTTTATGCCTTTCTTCTTTTCTTATTATCCCTTTTTCACATTGAAAAGGTCCTTGACCATATACCCTTAAAAGAAGAGATGCCCTCTCCTTCCACACACCTTGGAGTTCATTCCATGGATGGATGGACTACATGCCTATTCCTTGCAGGCTTCAAAAGGGAAGAGTCAAGAACATTAAGTCAGAGTTTAAATCTGCTATGAGGTATTTTATTATGACTCCTAGGGAGAGTGGTAACCAGAAGTGCTACCAAAAGGGTGGGTGATAAGGGCATGGCACATCAGCTAGGGCATGGCACAGCAGTTTGTGCAGGAGGTGTTCAAGGATAGCCCTGCATCCTGCTTGTAGGTCCACAGCCCAGGGAAGTGCTCTAGGTCTCTGCCATAATGGTGGGCACTCGCCTAATTGCTAAAATCTGTGCTCCTTTGTAGAAATCCCCTGAGAAGTCTGACATATTCACTCAGATGGACCTGGACAGTAAGGATACTTCAGTACAGATGGTACGTTGCAGTGACTGCCTCACAGTCTTCCATAATATCTTCATAGGTAAGCTTATGAAGTGTGGATTAGATGAGTGGACAGTGAGGTAGATTGAAAACTGGCTGAATGACATTGCTCAGAGGGTTGTGATCATCAATGCAGAATTTAGTTGGAGACCTGTAGCTAGTGGTGTTCCCCAGAAGTCAGTACTGAGTCCAGTCTTGTTCAACATACTCATCAAAACTGGAAGGAGTAACTAATACAACACAAGGCTGTGTTGCCATTCAGCAAGACCTGGACAGGCTGGAGAATAGGGTGGAGGGGAGCCTCATGAAATTCAACAAGGTCAAGTGTAGAGTCCTGCACCTGGGAAGAAATGACCTCATGCACCAGTACAGGTTTAGTGGTTGACCTGCTAGAAAGCAGCTCCATGGAGAAGGGAGTCCTGGCAGACAACAAGTTCACCATGAGCTAGCACTCTGCTGTTGTAGCCAAGAAGGCCAATGGTATCTCCTGGGGTGCAATAAGAAGAGTGTGGCCAGCACGTCAGTGGAGGTTCTCCATCCCCCATCCCCCGCCCCCCACTCTGCCCTAGTAAGGCCACATCTGTGTCCAGTTTTGGGCTCCCCAGGTAAAGAGACATACGGAACTACTAGAGTGAGTCCAGGGATGGTCTACAAAGATTATTAGGGGACTGGAGCATCTCATACAAGGAAAGATCTGGGGCTGTTTAGTCTAGAGAAGAGAAGACTGAGAGGGGATCTTGTGTCTAAGAAGGCCAATTGTATCCTGCAGTGCATAAAGAAGAGTGTGTCCAGCAGGTCCTCCCCCTCTGCCCTAGTGAGACCACATCTGGAGTATTATGTCCAGTTCTGGGCTCCCCAGTTCAAAAGAGACAGGTAAATACTAGAGAGAGTCCAATGGAGGGCTGTGACATGTCTCTGATGAGGAATGGCTGAGACACCTAGGGCTGTTTAGTCTGGAGAAGAGAAGGCTAAGAAGGGACCTTATTAATGTTTATAAGTATCTGAAGGGTGGGTGTAGAAGGGGCTAGTCTCTTCAGTGATACCCTGTGCTAGGATGAGGGGCAATGGACACAAACAGGAACACAGGAAGTTCCACCTCAACCTGAGAAAAAAATTCTTCACTGTGAGGGTGACAGAGCCCTGGAACAGGCTGCTCAGAGGACTTGTGGAGTCTCCTTCTCTGGAGACTTTCAAAACCCAGCTAGATGTGGTCCTGAGCAACCTGCTCTAAGCAAACCTTCTTTAGCAGGGTTTTGGACTAGACAATCTCCACAGGCCCCTTCAAACTGCTGCCATTCTGTGATTCTGTGATTAATTATAAAAGCTAAATATATATTTAATCTACTACTGACAAGTATTTTTGGTGCTTATGGACATGAAAGGGAGCTCCTGATTTAAAGAGCTTACCATATTTAAACAGAAAGTAATTAGAAAAAGGGCCTACTTCATTGAAATGAGGTTTATCTTTCTAGAGACATTCTATCCTTAACAAATGAAGAATTGCCTCCAGAAGGCTATTCAGACTGGCTCTTAACTCCCCTAGAGGAAATCCTCACTCTTTTTGGAGAAGAAGCCTTGTAAGATTAACCTTGCAAAAGGCACTGTCAACACTACCAGGCTAGTGTCAGTCACCTTTGGCTACAAACCCCCTGTTTATTCTTCCTCCATGCTCTCCATTTGTATGCCATCCAACATTTGCCATGCCATATCCTGTGTGGAGGGCTGCAGATCTGGATATAAAAGGGACAAACAATGCAACAATGCACAATGAAAACAATGCACAAAGAAGATGAGACAGAGGAAACTTGTGGAAAGGGAAAGGAAATAAAATGGAAGTGAGAGAAGCTATGCCCAGTATTTTAAGTATCAAAAACCAGAACTACACAGTACCTGAAACCTAATATGGCTGCTGGGAGTGCCTGCGTTGACTAATACTGGAGTGTACATTGTCATATAGCCCTAGCTAGAACTTCATCAGCAGATACTTCCATGTCTGTCAGTCTTCATGGCCTTGTTTCTCTCCCGAGGGAGGCAGGATTAGAGCACACTGGTGAGTGCATCTGTTCTGATTAGCAGTGACACAATTTGAAAGTAATCTCAGCCTTTCCCATTTACACCTACCCTGACTAAATCTCAGAAGGAACCTCAGTTTTCACTAGGTGGGAAATTAATGTGACTAATCTCCTAATGAAGTTTCCTAAACTACAGTCAGACAGCGTGTAAGTTGCCCTTCACTGCCTAATTAAAAGTACATTTTCTATTTGCCAACTTTTGAAGCAGGTGATGTATTGTGGTTATGTGTTCATATTTAACATACTGATGATTCTGCAGTGTTTGCTTTCAGTTAGTCCTGGGGTCTTGAAATAATTCACACCTCTGATGATATTTCTTGGATTAAACCACAGGTTAAGATGAACTACTGGTTCAGCTACAGAGGTTATACTTGACTACATACATTGCTGTTCAGAAATCTTAGTGAAAATATCAATTGTACCTCCCTGCTACATTTAGTAATAAAAGTTCTAACATCAAGCAAGGAAAATTGTTGTTATAAATCAATGCTTCATTTTTTGTACTAGTCATTTATTCACACGAGGGATAACTGTTATACACTTAAACTGCACACCTTATTCAGAAGCAGCATTTAGGTGCACATGTCTACAGGCAAAATTAGAGTCCAAAACATTTCTCAGATACTTACCGCGGCTGCTGTGAAGCTCTTTCTAAGAATGAATATAGACAACTCATCTGAAGAGTCTAGACTCTGTGGCTCCTCAATGGACAAAGGGTGAATCTACATCTGATGCTTTCACTTGTACTGAGAATGCACTTTGCAATACAATCTCTAAAGCTTCCTCATTGTGTTTTTATTCATATCATGAACAAATTAAATTTATTTTGGGTGGAATTGAACTGGAAGGCTCCTGATATGCTCCAAGCATTAGTGACCATTCGGTCACAGGGACCAAGCCATCCTACTCCTAGGAAAAGCCCTCAGAAACATTTATAGTGTGGATGTTAGCTCCTCAGCACTGACTATTTTCTTTGATGAATCTGAGTCCTAACAGTCTTACCTACTTGCTAGTGTAGACAGATCCAAAATAATTTCTGGCTTGTTTGTCAAAATTCCAAAATGGATATGTTTTAAGACCCTTTCATTTCCATGAGTTTCTTCTTGGATAGCATTAGGTATCTTCTCAATTTCAATGTAGCTTTTTATCAGCTATCTTGAGGCATAGAGATGGGGTGTTAAATTTTAGGCTTCATGTGATGGGCTTAATATCTAAGAGCTTAAGTTGACAAGGGAGTCTTGGACAAATAGTAGGTCCAAGACCTCAATTCATAATTCCTTAGAATATATTTCTTTATTTCTAAATAGATTTGGATTTCTAGAGATGTTTTTTCTGGTTGAACTCAGTAGCACTGGAAGACTCACTAATTGATATTTGTAATAATTTCTAAATAAAACTTCTGTACATTGTAATTTGTGAGTTAATATGCTAATAGGCAAGACAACAAATCAATTGACCCAAGATAATAACAACTCTGCGTAAAATTCAATCAGTAACTTTGGGTTTATTTAATTATCACATTTTGAAGAAAAATTCATAAACACAATAAAAGATTGAGATTTTGATTGAATGTCAGAGTGAGGTCAGTGTTTTGATCAAAGCCTCTGCAATGATTCATTCATCTGCTGGCTCATTGCTTTCTTGTTCATATATGCTATTAGAGGTGTTACTTCTCCCTTGTATCTATTTTGATAATAAACCAAAAGCAATGACCAAAATGCCCATTTTTTTTTCGTTTTCCCAATCCCATTCTGTTAATGAAGGATTTCAGTAAATCTAATTCTGAAATATTAATAATTTAACATAGATTTATTTTTATATAGTTTAAATATTTACATCAAAACCATACCAATTTTCTATGTCAATTTCCATTCATTAGTAATGGGTCAATTTTGAGTCAAAAGTTAGAAATTACCTTTTAAATGATGGAGTTACATTCTGATTTTGTTATCTAGATCTGATCTATAAAACTCACAAATTAAAAGACTGCTTTCTTCTCCTCAAAGTACATTGGATTAATAAAACTTCATGAAATAAGAATTAATCAACTTTCATAAAATAATAATTGTCCCCTAAAGAATGCTCTTTCAAGGAAGGAAATTCTTTCTTTCTTTGCATGTATTCCTTCTATATTTTAATTATAAAGTTCTGCCACCAGGAAACATCCACCTATGCTCATGCCTATATTTATGTCTATGTCTATATCTATATCTATATGTTTGTGTGTGTATAAATATATATAAAACAAATCTGTTTATGGTATGTCACCTACACATGGTGAATAATTGCTTATTTAATCACCAAGCATCTAAAATTTAATGCCATTTTACCACTACAGACATAAAGTCCAGTCTTGTGCAGACTGTAATTTTCTAAATGTCTGTAGAACTTTGGAATTATGCTGGATACACATTTTTGTAAAACAAATATCTAAAAAGTCAGACTAAACAAGTTTCCAATGCTTGGTACCTGTAATGGAAGGCACCTCTCCTGTTCATACAGGAGCCAGACATGGGCTGGAGGGAGACTTGCAGAGCTTAGCAGTGGATATTCCTGAGTTCTACAGCCTCCTTTAAGCCATTATTAAATGTCAGATCTTTCTTGCTGATGTTGGAAACTCTACTAGTAAATAGCAGTTGGAACCTTGGCCCTTTGAAACTCTCTCCTTTAAAGTGTCTTTGGCTAAAAATACCTTATCTGTATTACTCAACTTTACTAACTTAGACATTATTTAAGCTTTAAAAAATATAATTACTTTTTCAAGTTTTGAGAGACATTTGTAATTTTTAATATTGATTTTTCTTCTTTTTACATATGTATTCCGGCAGTAAATCTAATATGATATATTTGAAGAGTACTATATATTTTTCATTGATTTTTATATTAAATTAGAGTTTTGCAGTTCCTAAGTTTGTTAACAGGAAATGATGTGATAGTTGTTTTCTATCATGCAAAATTACACTGGTTTTTATGCTGCATCTATGCATATCGACCTGTAGTAAATGAGGCCTAAGTTCCAGTCTCTGAATACATGAATCTACCTAGCAATCTGAACAATGTGAACAATCCAATATTGTAAATGACAAATACATTCTTCGATTACTCAGCATTAAAATCTGAACAGACACAGTTTTCTAATGTAGATCCAAAACAGGAAAAGCACCATATGTTCCTCGTGGAATTTCCACAAATTAATGTTGCTCTCCTACAACTTGAATAAAAGCAACACTTATTTTTTGTAGAAAAAATGTGTATCACTTACTCATTAGTTAGTTCTTTAATTAGCCCATAATGGTAACTTAAAACCAGCTGTATGATGAAAGAAAAAGACCCAGAGTATTAGCTCACAGTAATGGAAGAAAACTATTCAAACACCATAATGATATAAGTTCCTCAGGATGTAAATTTTTAAAATATCATACTATTAAACTATTTAAAGTGATGTGTAGAAACATACAATTATTAAAGAAGGAAAGATAAATAACTTGCAGCTAAATTAAATTTTGTGATGAGAAACATTTTAAAGGTGTGATAAAATCTACCTGATAACATCAGTTGAAAGACAGGCATAAAATCTAAACTACACAATCTGATACAGCCTGTAAGCTTCTACAATTAAGAACCTTTTTCAGGCCTGCCAAGATACCTGTTCCAAATGAACTTACCTTATTTAGGAACCACATGGATACAGGCTCAGCAAATCACTGTCACCTAAGACAGTGAAACCAACTCCCTGACTGCAGGATTTAGAACAAATATCACCAACAATAGTGCCTCCTGTAATTTGCTTCTGGAAAGGACAGACTGAAAAAGCTATCCCACTGGGCCAGAAGTAAATTATATCATCTCAGCTTCTTCTTGTTTAGTTTACCTCATGCTCAAGGATAAGAGCTAAAATAAAAGAAAATACTGCACAAAGGAAAATGTGAGTGGTCACATTCTTCCTGTTTATAGCAGCCCATACTCAGACCTCAAAAATCAGACTGTCTTGGATAGAAGTTACCCGTGAATGAGGAAAGAAGGTCATCCACTGATGCCTTGCATTCATGAGAACTGAAAAACAGTTTTTCCATATGAAAACAGCACTTGATTCTCTACTGTTTCACTGAAGAACCATCCCATTTTAAATTGTGTAGCAAAAAAAAAAAAAAAAAGTAGAGGAAGATTAGTACTGACAGCCCACCACACTGGCATAGCTACAAGGACAGTTCTGGACAACAAAGACATAAGATGCAGCCGTTACCCTTGGGGCAGGAAATGTAGCTCACAGAAGCATAGAATCACGCTACTGCTGAAGGATTGGAAGGTACCTCTATTGTCAAGTCTCACCTTCTGTTCAAAGCAGGGTCAGCTAGAGCAGGTCACCCAGGACCATGTTCAATCAAATTTTGAATGTGTCTAAGAAATGAGACTAAAAAAAAAAAAAACCAAAAAAAACCCCCCACAACAAAACAAACAAACAAACGAAAACCAACAACAACAAAAAGTGTCTTTTTTCCTATGTTTAAGTGGAATTTTTTATATTTCAGTTTATGCCCATTGCCTCTATTTCTTACCCTTGATACCACTGAGAAGTGTCTGGCTCCATTTTCTTTGTTAGCCCTGATCTATGCATTGATATAGGTGTATAAATCTTCTTCAAACTTAACAATCCCAGCTCTCTCAGCCCTTCCTTTGATAACAGATGCTTCTTCAGTCCCTTAGTCATCTTTGTGGCTCTCACTCTGCCCACAGCAGTATACCTATGTCTCTCCTGTAGTGGGGAGCCCAGGAATGGACACAACACTTCAGATGTGTCTCACCAGAGCTGAGCAGAGGGGAAGGATCATCTCCCTAGACCTAATAGCAACATGCTTCCTAATGTATCTCAGGATGCCATTGGTTTTCTTTGCCACAGTAAAGCCTCCAGGTCACTTTGCAGTCTGACAGGAACCACAAGGCATTTTTCTTGCAAATTGCTTTTCATCTGGTTAGATGCAAGCCTGAACTGGTCCATGGGACTGTTGTCTTCCAAGTGCATTTTGCTTTTTGACACTCTTTTCCAACTACCACCACCTCTACTGTGGTCCTTCCTTCATTTCCTGTAGTAGTCTTAAGGGGAATATAGAGCTTCCCACTGACCCCTGTAACTCAGTTTCTGATTTAAGCTTTGTCTGCTCTGTGTGCAGATCCAAGCCCAAGTCAAGATACATAAGGCTCTTCCATACTCAGTTCCTGCTCTTGGGAGAAAACCTGGGATCTTCCCTCTCCTGATATTTCTTTCAGAGGAGAAGCTCTCTTGCCCACCCTTATTTGGGAGTCTCTTTTTTCTAGCATCAGGGAAAAATCATGCAGATCTAATATGCTAATTGTGTATGTAATGTATAAATATGCTAAATTTAAGGTATTAATAAAAGTAGAATTTGTATTTGCTTCACAATTAAGTTAAAGCCTACACAGAGGAGGTAGCTTGACACATCTCATACCTTCCTGTCCACTGTTGTACTTGGCTGACTTTGATGTACTTTGTTCTGTCTTTTTCAAACTTGGTTTAACCCCTATCTTACCCTAGATCTTCCTTTTTCCCAATCACCCTTGCCTACTGTCAGTGCAGAAGTGAGAATATGCCACTACCAAGCCCCAGTCTAAAAGGTATTGAAGTCCCCAAAGTACCCACAAGAGCAGAAATACTTACAGTGGAATCCAATTGCCTTCTCAGTTCCCTGTCATGACATTTATAGTCCTAGTGAAACAACCAGTGCAAGGGTACCTCAATATTTTGTCAAGAGTTTTTGAAAGGCTGCAGTCTCCTCTGTTGAGAAAGGAGATCCCTCCCCAGGATACTTTTTAATGGGGATGTAGGCAGCATCATTAAATTTCCACAGACCCATGGACAAAGTGTTTTAAATGATGATGGATTCAACAAAAGAGAGGCACTTTATATTACTAGTGAATGTAGAATTCTCATCTAATTTGGAAATATAGTTCAAATTCTTCATTAATTTGCAGGGGGAAAAAAAATTGTCAGTAAATATTTATCCAGTCCTATCTGTGAAAGTCAGAGTTATTCCACTACAGTCTAAGAATCCTGAGGTGTACTAATTGATCAGTTTTGTGGGATCAGAATTTTTGTCAATAAAACATTGCTACCATGTGCTTTATAAAACTTCCCTGTAAAAATGATGATGAGCTTGGGAGGTAGGGGGTGGAAGGTAGAAGACATTCTGAAAGCTAAAAAGGAACCCAAAGGCTTCCCAAATACAACATCCACAAACACCCTGTCTGTACTGTAGAGTATTAGCCAATGTTGCCAATGTTCAAGGTGTCTATCATAAGGATATACATTTACTCTTCCACTCTTATCACAGGACACATGTTTACTCCTCCACAGTATACAATTTCTTTGGTTTATTTTCACATTAGTCTAGGAAATTGTGTGCTTACCTACCAAGAGGCAACATGGTTAACATGTCAAGGAATAATATGGATATTTATTATTCTAGGCAAGCCTTCAGTAAGTACAGTACCTAGAAAATGTAAATATGAACATAACTTTGCTGAAATATCAGATATAAAGCTGTTCTAAAAAAGAAGATAACCTCATAAAAAGATGAAGGAAAGATAGAGGTACATGGAAGAAAGTTAAGTACTTTCCCTGCAGTTTTGTCAGTTATGTTACATTGGATTTTTGAACTTAGTTTCATGTAATGGAAGTGCACATTTTATGGTTGTTGAGACAAAAAATAGTAAGAATACCACATCGCACTTATTTTCATTCCCTCATATTTTTTTATTATATCACTGGGTGAGAGGGAATTGATTTTTGTTTAGCCAAACTAAACAAGGCCTCCCAGAATGGCATTTACAGAGACTGTGATCCCAAGTGTGACCTGAATTGCCTTGGACATAGAACTGCAGTTTGTAAGTGGCAGCACAAGCAAATGCTATGCAAATGTTCCTCCATTTAATATTTTTTTCTTATCAGACAGAATATCTTACTCTTCAGGTTGTAATTATGTACTTCTAATCAATACATTTTTTTATACAAAGTACATAAAAGAAGATTCTAAGGGATCTTCAGAGGTTATCTAGTCCAATAGCACTTCTGATCAGTTATCCCTTGCCCTGTTTAGGTAATATTCCTAATCCATATAAGCATTCAGAGATGGAGATTTCATAACTTATTAAAATATCTATTCCAATGCCTTTCTGTAAGAACATGTTCCCTAGTATCTAAATCTTCCTTGATATATCTTAAAGCCATTGGGTTTTGTTCTATCCTGGGTAAGAAAGAGTAGGAAGAACAGATGTTTCTCTTCCTTTCCTTGCAGTAACTTTTTGTGTACTTGAATGCTGTTATAAAGTCTCTTCTAATATGCTTTTCTTCAGCCAAAACAATTTAGTCAATCTTCCTTTGGAGGCCACATTTTCAAGACCTCTTAATTATTTTGTGGTTCATCTTTGACTCTTCCCACATTGATCCATGGTTTCTCAAATGGTGATGCTCAAGGACTGGGTGCACTTTTCCAGCTGGTATCTTTATAATAATTAACGGAACAGGTGGACTATTTTGCATGTTGCTTGTGTTTGTAAAACTAGGCTAAAATTATACTTTTTCTCAGAGTAAGGGAGGGACATTCTTATTTGTTTGCTTGTTTGTTTTTGTTTGTTTGTTTTGTTCATAAATTTTAGGCCCTTTATGAAGAACTGATGCCTAGTCAGGCCTAGTCAGTGTGCAGTTTATTATTCCTTTTCTAAGTCATTTGGTTTCACTGAGTCACATCCTATTTATTTTTTATTATTTCCCCTTTATTTTTTTTTTTTTGAGGATTATTACAAATGTTGATCCTCATCATCAAAGCACCTATATATGCTAAAGTTTCAAAGAATATAATAAATGTTCATAATTTGAACAATTATATCTCACATAGACATGTAAGAGCTTCCACTGAGCTTGTTTCGTATATTTTGGTTATTTATGTTGCAAATATTGGGGTTTTTTAGCAGACATGTATTTGAAGTATTATCCATCTCTGATGACAGCTGCCAATCATGGCAATGAAAGTGCAGCTAGCTCTGTAAAACAGACTGTGGAATGAGTAATTTCCTGTGCTGATGGAATCTGAAAGCAGGGCTTGAAGGCAAGATGGTAGCCTGGCAGATGCATGGCTAAACATTGTACAGGACAACATGCTGCTACAACAAACACTTGCTAAAACAGACACACAAGCTGTCTGAGGAAAACACATGTAAGAATAGATAATAATGTTTCCATGAGATTTGTATTTATTTATTTTCTGCCCATCCCTGCTGCTCCTCCAGAGTCTCTAAAGCTGAGTTTAGTTCACTGATTGATTATGTAGTCCACAGTTTGAAAAACAGATTGCAACTCAATGTGAAATGCAAACAGTTGAGACAGTACAGTTACTGTTCACAGTGTGGAAAATGCTTAAACAAGAACCTAGTTCTCTACTGGAGTCAGATGCATCATTTGTATGTGCCTGTGGGCCATAAATGATACTCAGTTACTGTTAAACCAAGTTTAACTTAATTATTCTTGTAGTCTTATGTAAAAGGAATGTAAGTCTGCATTCTTGATATCATCAATGAAATGCTATCTAGGGAAATCAAGGATGATTGACTGAATCAACAACTCTTTTCAAAAGACTACTTTTTTGTCACATGTGATGCAAAACTATTTTTCCAGTGTTTTTCATACAATATTTGATACTTTATCCCTTTAAATCAACTTAAAAGTATGCAAAATACATTTAATTGTGCTCTTAGAACAACACATGGTAGGTCTTAGGACAACATAGGGCAAAATAAGGGCTTAGGACCATGTTCAGAATCTTTTCTGTATTCCCTAGCAGGATGAGTCAGAGCTGCTAAATTTAACATTTCAGATGTCCACAGAGGCAATGAAAAGAGATAAATGAGGATCAGAATACTAATTCTGTAGCTGAAGATGATCACCCACTGAGTAGTACTCACTTTTTTGTAAGGTAGCAGAAGAGTAGTGGATCCCACTGATCCAATTAAGTTTGATGACTGAAATACCTCTGAAGTGAGAAACTTGCTTCCAGTTTCTATGTGTCCCAAGGAAGTTCAAATCTTTACACATGAATCCACCCTGTTGAAATTGGGTTAACAAGAAACCAAGAGTACTGGCACTAGAATGGGTACCAAAAGAAGGAACCTGACTCTGTAACTCAGTAGTTAGCTGGTAGGTGTATAGGAATTGGAGGTCTAGTACTGTTACAGTTATTTTTCTAGAGATTCTTCAATATAAAATGCAGAAATTATCCTGGCAGCATGGACTGGAATGAGAAATTTCTCCTTTGCTTCCTCCATCTGAAGAATCTTGCTTTCTTCCTTTAGCCCCACAGGACATCAGTGTCAACAGTGTTGGTCTCCAAATCTGTCAAGCTTTTAGCCTACTAATCATGTCTCTCTCTTGGGAGTTGAGAAATACCAATGGAAACATCTTCAGACAGAGAGGCTTACAGTGCAAGTTTACCAGTAAATAATGGCTAGCATCATTAATTTAATAAGGTTTGTTCTACTGTCACCTCCTTTTCAAAGAATGAGTTTTTCTTTGCTTAAAGGCACCTAGAATAATAAGAAGACTTGATCTGTAAATTTATGTTTCAGTTAAGCAGGTATCTCAGAGCTCCAGAGAGGTAATTTAAACCCAAGGGGAAACAATCTCAACATTTTTTATTGTGCAACTTATGTGTTACCTCTTCTCAGCTTGTGTTCTCATGAATCTGTTAGACATGTAACACTTCATGGCACTTTCCATGCAATGTACAGGAGCTGTAGGTTTGTGAACCTGTCCTGGGGATACCATCTCAGGCATCAAGGAAGGACAAAGCTGGGTATGTGCTTTGTGGATCTGCACATATGTAATTCATTGTACATCATCATCAAATAAAATTCAGCCATATATCATCCTCTTTCGAATGAAAAGTTGTTTGAAGATTTTAATTCAGTGAAGTTACTTAGCAGAAATAAAGCAACATTAACCACCAAAATATCTGAATTGGAGCAATGTTACATAATGTTGAAAGTCACACTCAGTCCTTGAATTAAAGTTAGCCCTCAAAACCTCAATGTCCAGCCTTAGTCTTGCTTTATTATTTCCAGCAACCATTGCTAATGCCTTTCTCTTAAATCAAAGATGGAATAACAGAAGCCAAATTCCTAACCAGCAGAAACCTCCTTTGCTCATTATAGTTTTTCACAGGGAAATGCTGGAGGGATTAAAATGCTAGCAAGGACTGTAAATACATGTTAAGTATACCCCAGAGCAATCCAACACTGCAGAAGTAAAATCTAATTATACCATATGCACACATTCATGAAATGTGTTCTAAAGTACCATTTGAAAAACAAAACAAAATGAAACAAAACACAAACACAAAAACAGAAATAAGAACAAAGAAGATAGTATAAAACCATGCATTAGTAATGAAATAAAGTGTAAAGGAATAAAAATAATCACAGGTATCACAGGGTGTCAGGGGTTGGAAGGGACCTTGGAGATCTTTGATTCCAACCCCCCTGTCAGAGCAGGATTATATAATCTAGCACAGGTTGCAAAGGAACGCAGCCAGGAGGGTTTTGAAAATCTCTAGAGGAGACTCCACAACCTCTCTGGGGAGCCCATTCCAGTGCTCTGAAATGCAGACAGTAGAATCTGTTTGGATCAAAATCAGTCTGCAGAAGAAAAACACATTTTATAAGAAAATGCTTGGAGTATATTATATGATCAGTTTCAAGTGAAAACAAAACCCTCTACAATCTTGTTAAAGGGATAATTCCTGTAGTATTTGTACTTTATGTTGGATTTTCTACTTTGAAGAATATGGAGAAATCAGTTATTCATGATGTGACAATGTATTCATGAGAACTGATCCTCTTTCAGACTTAATTCTAGAAAGTAATGAGAGTTTCAGTGAAGATTTGATGATAGATACTAAACTTAAATTGAGTAATCATAAGCTGATTTAATTGAATGTCAATGAAATAAAAGGAATGCTAAAGCTTTTTCTTTACAAGAAGGAACCTGTAGCTAAGGGTTTGAGTCCATGTTATGAAGTTTTAAGAGCTGACAAAAAGTGCTCCAAGTTCCATCCTTTTACCTACCATCAGTCACAGATTCCTATCCCTTGCCTCCTCACCTCTTCACAAAAGTTGGAAATATTTTCACTTGTGCCTTTTAAGATGATAAATTGCTTTGCTCTAAACTGGATCTGTAAAATGATATGATTATAAAAAAAAAAAAAATTGCAATTTCCTTCTTGTTAGAAGACTCACTGAAGTCAGCTAGGGTCAGGTTGCTCAGAGGTTTAGCTGTAGCATGACATATGAAATTTCTTTTAAGCTGAACACAAAACTTTGTGATGCTTGCAACACATCAAGAGAAAAATACATTGAGTCTCCACATCTCCACAAATGAAAAACCATTTCACACAGAATATTAGAAATAAATAAGATCCTAAAAGAACTAAGGAGAAAATGCAGTGTAATGAAGAAAGCTCAGCTACATCTTGCAAACTGCAATGAACCACAAAAATATTCATTCAAAAGCCATAGAACTCAAATGAAACAGGAAACAAGTAGAAGTGGTCCTACACCAAGAATGAGGAAGATAATCTATGTATGGTGCTCAAACAAAGGAATATTATCTTTTAGTCTTCAGTAACACAATTATTTTTAAGTATTGGACTGTTATTGGGAATGAGGCTACAGAAATAGAAATACTGAATTTAAGGAATAAATACAAAGGCATTGCATTCTGTAATCTCTCAACCCTAAAAGAAGTAGCAAGTGAAATTAGCACTCCGATAGTTATGATTTTTAGTAAATGTCTCAGTCTGAGATTTGTGTTGCATGACCCCAAAATAATGGCCATTCATCTAACATCAAATTTTTAGAAGAAGTTTTAAAGGAAAGATTGTCGTCAGTGGATATCACAGATTGTCCTCTGTAATCAGGACAACCCTGTCCCTGCTTCCACTGCCTGTACAACTCCTTCTTTCCTTTTAGTTTGGCCAGCAGGTCTCGACAGCCATTCTGGTCTCTTCCCTTCCTTGCTTGATTTCTTACACCTGGGGATCAAGAGCTCTTGCTCTCTATGGAAAGTGTCCTTAAATCTCTGCCAGCTCTGGTCTGCTCCCTTGTCCCCAAGAGCTGTTTCCCAGGGTGTCCTATTGACTAACTTCTTGAAGAGATGGACGTTTGCTTTCTTGAAATTCATGGTCCTACCTGTACTCCTTGGCTGACTCATGTCCCTTAGTACTGTGAGTTCCACTAGTGTGTGATCACTGCAGCCCAGGCTGCCTCCAATCTTGACATCCCTGATGTGCTTCCCTGCATTGGTGACCAACAGAAACAGTATTGCATCCCCTCAGGTAGGGTTGTCTACTTCTTGTCCTAAGAAGTTATCCCCAAGGTACTGCAGGAGCCTCCTGGATTGCCTACAGCTTGCAGTGCTACTTTTCCAGCAAGTGGTGGGGTGGTTGAAGTGCCCCAGAAGGACAAGAGCCTGTGAGAGCCTCTGAGCAGGCAGTACATATTGAAAAGACACATAGGATGAAACAATCGATTAAACAAAATCCAAGTGCTATTGAATACAAATACTCAAGATCAAGAATCACTAGAAGCTGGGAGATTATTTGTGGGAAGTATCATTATATGCTTGTTGTATTCTTATATTCTTCCTGGGCATTTACTGCTAGCAATGCAGGAAGAATAACACACCTGATGGACCTTTAGTTTACCTCAGCTTTGTTGGTTTTGCTTCCACTGTACTGTATAGACCCTAGGTGTTGCATTTACCATGCATGTGGAATGTAATGACATGTAAGGTAAGCACCTTACTGTTGAAATCACCATCCAGAGCAAGAACTCTTACAGATGGTAGCCATACATACAGCTGTGCTCATTTGAGAGTGGAGACACAACAATGCTTGTTGGTAGCTATGTTTGAGTTGTACAAGAAAGCCTGTAGTATGTTGCTTCTATGTCTAGTCATGTACAGCTATAGTGGAACCTCCTTCATAAAGACTGGGATGTGTGCATCTTGCCATGGTAATTTGCTGCAACTTGTAGAGTGTCATTTATTGCCACTCTGACAACCCAGAAGTATGTTAGCTGCAAGGATCAGCTCCAGAACTTCACAAAATATATCTAACTCTGTCAGTTGAGCTAGATGATCCATCAGTGTTAAATGCATCTGAGGAGGGACCATCTGTAATCCAGCAGGGGCAGAATGTTATCCTGGAACAATTTCATACTGATAAAATTTGCTTTTACTCATGTAATTCATTCTGTTAGCTTTCCTGGGGTGTCCAGATGTTAAACAGAATTTGATTCTTGCTTTCATTTCATGAATCATGTCCGCGTCTATGCTTTCTGAGATATTATACCATAAAAGATAAGCACAAGGTCCAAGTTCCACACACTGGAGAGCTATTTCAAACCACAGAAATAAAACTCGCCCTAAGGAAGGCAGATGTCTTACTAGCACGGACAAGACTTGCCAAATCATAGATGAATAAAATGGAAGTGTTTGCATAAAAAGACTTTTTAAACATA
>JANHGN010013693.1:0-63712 GCA_024605025.1 Megaceryle maxima | reverse complement strand
TGAGGAGTGATGCTCTTAAACCATTCACATACTTGTCTGCGGATCTTTTTTTTTTTTTTTTTTTTTTTTTTTCCAACTTTTGAACTAAACCACAGGAGCTGCTTAGGGCTAGCTGTAAGTACTGCCTACTAATACTGCCTACTTACAGCCAGTGCTGCTGCCTGCTTTTAGCATGAGGCAGTGTGAAGGCTATTACACCTGTGTCCTAGCAGAGCTGGGCATACAGCTTCAGATTTCACTTGGAAATGGGTTAATCTGCCCTGGAAGCTGCGAATTCCCACAACACCTTAGGTTACTGGATGGTGCAAAGTCTAGTAGTTCAAGCAGCTTTTGAGTGAGACTGTTTGACTCTTAAATGTGTATTTCTGATTACAGTGGGAGTTTGGTGCCTTCGTAAATCTGGTTTCCTGCATTGGGTCATCCTGATAGGAACTAGATTAATGTCTGTGAAAACTACCTGCTGGTGGGGACTACTGAAGTGTCTCTGCATGGTATTCTCTCCTGACTTCAGGTGCGATGGGGAGACAAGGGGTCAACAGAGGAAGGAGCAAAATTGGAAAAGCCCAAAAATGCTATTATTAAGTTGCCAGAACAGGAGTATGAGCCATGGGAGCCCAAGCCAAAAAAGCCCCAAGTGAGAAAACCACCTTCCCAGCGGAAATGGTACACTCCAATCAAGGTAAGGTGTCTGACCCTTGGTTTTACCAAGTCTCTTACGTCATGCATGTTACTATATCTTACTTCCTCAGTGCAGCCTTTCTTATGGCAGAACTGGGAGAGCCTGTTCAGAAGAATGGCCAGCAACCCTCAACCTTGTCTGTTTCTTGGAACATGTATTTGTAACACATATAGATAATCTTTAAGGTCCTTTTCAACCCTGACAATTCCATAATTCTTTGATTTCACCTGACACTGGGTTGCCATAGCTTTTTGATCAAGAGTGGAGGATGTAGGAGGACATGAGTAGAGATCTTCCCTCCCTTGGCTCACACCTTCTTTTCAGAAGCCTGGATTGCAACAGCAGATACCCCAACTCTTGGGGAGGGCAAAAGCTGTTTTGTGGCACATCAAGGCAGCATACAAAGAGGATCAGATAAGGGGCACCGTCCTTGCTTTGATTGCACCGTGGCTAAGGCTTTGGGTTGGAATTCAACTCTGTTCCCCTCTAGTTCAGCCACAAGACGTAATACTTGATTTTGGGCAAGTTGTTCAGTCTCTCCACACTTTCATCCCCATTTCTCCCATGTCATTATAGTATCTGGTGTCTGCCTGTCTTTTAACATATGTATCCTCGTGCAACCCTTGCAGCAGGGCAGAACTGTTATCTCTGCTTACAGAGAGGAAGCTGGAGGGCTAGTGCAGGCCAAGGGAACAGCATGCCATGCTCATCCCAGAAACATGTGGCCATGTCCCAAACCAGTGCTTTGTGGGATGAGGTCCATCTTACCTCCCCACCATGCCCACAGATCAGTTTAATAGTGCTTGAATTTATTGTTTGGAAAGTATCTGTAAATTTCAAAGCCTGTTAGGTAGATAGTCCTACAGCTGTTTATCCATGCTCCAAGCTTGCCTCCCATCACTACAGTACTTTTGTTGTTCTGCCTTTTGTTAAGGTAACAAGGTGGTAATTGTGCCTCTTAGGGGAGTTGTTCACACTAAACTACAGTCATCCCCAGTGAGTTTTATGCAGGCTGAAGTTGGCCAGTTGCACATCGGGTATATGTTATCCCATTGAGGTGTCTTTTCTGGCTGTCCAGATAAGCAGTATAAAGAGGGCAAGAGTATGTGAGCAGTGTTTGTGCAGACAGTTATTACAGAAAGCTTAGAGCAACTCACCTGTAGTTTAATCTCATGCTGTTTTCCCCAGATTTCTTGGTCATGTCTCTTTGTTTTGCTTCGTTGTTTTTTTCTTTCTGTTCCAGGGCAAACTTGATGCACTGTGGGCTTTGGTTCGCCGAGGCTATGATCAAGTCTCTCTTATGAGACCACAGCCAGGGGATAAGGTAAGGTGCAAACACACTGTCACATTACTTCTCTGTTGCCAGCAGCAGCAATGCTCTTCCCCGCAACTACCTCTTTTTTTTTTTTTTTTTTTTTTTCCATGTCATTTGTCTCTTTTCACATTACCCTAAGGCTACAAATTTTTCACAAGAACCAGAGATTTCAAAATTAACTAAATTTTTTTCTGTGGCATCTGTTTAGAAGTGTTGCCCCAAAAGATCAACACCAACGTCTCCACAGTGAATTGAGCAGACTGAGGAAGAAGCTGGCCAGCCACAGTAGTATATGAGATCTTTTGCAACTGTATAAAGTTTTTACCTTCCCCCCACCCCAGGCACACGTGTTGAAGTCAAATGATAGGTTCCTTGTTTATGGGTTTTGGAGGACTGCTTATTTTGAATTTAATATGCAGTAATTCTACAACAGTAATGATCCTTCCTATACAACTTCATAAAAATGCTTCTCAGATTTAATAATAGACTTTAAGTGATTAATGAGAGAAATCCTGAACTGTGCAGGTGGTGAAGAAACATTATAGAAAAGTTAATAAAGTTTCTGTAGAATTCTGTGCAAAGACACATTTCTCTGTCATAGCTTATATGTAGGCAGAGAGTATCATCTGCCTTGATAAAGTCTGTTAGCCAAACATAGTTAAACAGTAGATTTCTCCTGGGAGGAAGCAGGGAGTTTGTGCCATTCAGAGCCACAGAAATGTCTGTGTGCTGCCTCTGGGTCACTTGCAGTAGCTTAGTTCAGAGCTCTCACAATTTCCCCATGAGAGCCTGGCACCGTTATTGTTGTCTCTGTCTTGTTATTCTGTTATATCCACTCCCTCAGAATTAAGTGCTGCTGCTTTGGGCTGTTGCAACATTCAGCTTTGACTTTCTGCAGTGGTACTTTGAAACACGAGGACTGAGCAGAGACAACAGCATCTTTATCTGCCCCACCACCACCTCCAGGCCTTTTCTGGCCAGAGTCCATACATTTAATCACTTTTGCTCTCAGGAGAAGGGGTTATAGAGCAGCAGGGGCCATAAAGTGCTTTTCTGGGGTAGGAGTGGTGCAGAGGCCTCTTTGCTGGGTTTGCCTGGGTGACTTTCACACCTAATAATAGACTTTAAAAGCAGCCCTAATTTGCATCATCTAGGGCAAATAAGTTGCATCCCTCTGGCTTTGGGCAAAATACCATTATGGCATTTGTCTAGTTGTTAACCAAACATGCAGCTTCAGTTTTTGAACGTTAGTCTCTTCCATTTTTCTTTTGATGCATAAGGAAACTAAGAGAACAAACTCAGCTTCCTATGCTGCTTTGTAAAATGGCCTGTTTCACTAAGCTGCATTTTCAAGGCAGCTGTGCTTGAAACACCTGCTTTACTTTTTAAGCATGATCTAGATCTTCTGAATAGGCTCTTTAGGCCCAGCTGTATTTTGGTGGCACTAACATTGTATAATGTGAATCTATCCTCTGCCTTTCATTCCCTTGGTTGGTACGTTTCTATCAGTGCAGAGCACAACAGAGCCTCTGTTAGCCTGCATGGTCAAGAAACATACAGGGGACTGGCTCTGAACAGGGATCCTCAGTTTCTTGCCTTCCAGCTCTGCTGCGGGGAGGACAAGAGGCTCAAAAGAGGCAATGTAAAACAGAGTGAGCTGTAGGATTATTGTATCGGGGAGAATATTAGAAAAATCAAACATACATCTGGGAAATAGGGTGGCAAGAATCCTATTGAGCCAGGTTCGGTGGAGGAATAGGATTATCTCTGTTCCCTGGCCTGTGAAATTAAGTTAAGCTGAAGAATATTGAAAGAGAAACAAGGAAATAACTGGATAATAATCCTTCTGCTGTTTAAAAATAAATAAATAACAATATAAAGGGCATCATGGGCCTGTGTTTTGTGGACAAAGCTAGCACAGAAAAGAGCAATGTTGTTATTTACTGTTTGGTTGACTTTTCTAGTAGCAATCCCACAGTGGAGAATTGGCTTCGTGTGACTTAAGCTTCTGTTGGGGGAGAAGTACATAAATATACATGTATGTGCACATAAATATATATAAATATACACACACATGCACACATTTAATTTGTGGCTGGAAAATGGGGAAATCAAGTCAGTGCTAAGAATGACTGGGAGCATGGAGAGCCTGGAGCTCTGGCTGTGCAGAGCTGGAGGAGCCTGGCAGCCCCGAGAGGAAGCTCACAGCTCCACTTGATCTAGCCCAGGTAGGGACCAGGTAACTCCTGTACAGGTGTGTTGACAGCAGTCAGTGGATTTTGGTTTACTGTTGGGCAGATGTAAAAGTACAGCCTGATGTGCCTCAGCACATGGTGTTCTTACAGCCTCTGCCATCCAGAGGCCAGTGACTGTGTGGTGATCTTGGAGAGAGTGATTGCTTTGCTTTGTAGGGTTTTGAGGGATTGGAAGGGGCAGGAGGAAGAGCTCTATGGGTTTTTTAGATTGCCTTTTTTTTGTTTGATTGATTTTTAAGGTAATTTCATAATTGTCTTTGTTGTTCAGAAAAAACTTAAAGCTCAGAAGGCAAAAGGAATGCAAACTCTGTTAAAACTCTCTTTTGGGAGTGGCATTTGGATCGATAACTCAGAAAATTCCTGTCTGAATTTCCCAGAATCAGTCAAATTATTATCTTTACATTTTTTCATTAATTACTAGAGATACAGTATTTTTTTTTTCTCACTGGAACAAGATAACTCCTTGGAAATACATTTTCTCTGTTTCAGTTTACCTCCATGGCGGGGGGGGGGGGGAATTCATTTTTATGTCTTCAGTTGGGCATATGTTTGCTTTTTGCAGCCACTGGGAGAAATTATAGCAAACCACTTTTTCTTTTTTTTCCGAAGAATGAAAATACTAATTATAGAGAATATCCACAGTACAAAGAGCAAAATATTTTTCACAAGGCTTTTGGGATAGGGGAAGATGGCAAAGGAGAGGGTTTTTTACATTAAAACATTCTTTAAAAAGTCTTTTGAAACTGTAATTTCTTTCATCATTTCAAAATGAGTACGGTGATTTGGGAGCTCTTCTCCCCCCAAAATATGAAAAATACTTGTAGAAAAACTCTGTGATAGTTTTGGTGGAAGACAAAATATATTAATGGTTTTGGTATATTTACCAACATACCTGGTTTTGACACTAAGAAGCAAAAGTCTTTTAGACATTTTTCAAAGCTGTTCAGCATCTTCCCCCACAACCAAGCCCTCTCTGCCACTGCAAACCGTTCAGCAAAGGCAGCATTGTTAGCCCAGGTTTTCAAACCATGACTTCTGAACTCCCATCATGAAGTTAAAAATGGCACTGTTTGTATTTTTTTGAGTCTTCATGTGGTGAAGCCCATGTAGCCCATTCCAGAGTGTGTGTGAGAGCCTTGCAGTGGAAATTCAGGCTGAAGCATGTGTTCCAGGGATACAGGGCTGACTGCTGCAAGGGACTTCTGTTGTCCTTTTCTCTGTGTGGCCAGAACTGCTGTCCATCCATCCTGATTTCTTCCTTCAGCCTGTTGCCTTTCTAACACCACCTGCTCTCTTCCTTACTTGTGCCCCTCTTGGACACCTAACATAGGACACTCCCTTCCATTTCCTTCTGTGGTTTCTTCCTTTCCTTGATGTCACTCTCAGTCCTTGTTTCCCTGCACTTCTTGATGAGACAGACTGGTGCCCTGCAGTCCTGCCTCCTCATAGCAATGGGATGGTGACCAGCCTACTTCCCATGGTGCTCTTGCACTGCAGGAGCTGAGCTGCTGGTAGCAGCATGCCCTGCATTATGTCCTCCCTGCAGAGCTGGCTGAGGATCATGAGAACTCCCCTGCCGTTGCTCATGCCTTGCACAGAGTTATCACAGAATGTTAGGGGTTGGAATGGACCTCCAGAGATCACCTAGTCCAACCCTCCTGCTAAATCAGGTTCATCTAGAACAGATTACAGAGGAATGTGGTTTTGAGTATCTCCAGAGAAGGAGATTCTGCAACCTCTCTGGGCAGCTGGCTCCAGTGCTCCGTCACCCTCACAGTAAAGACATTTTTCTTTATGTTCATATGGAACTTGTGTTCCATTTTGTGTCCATTGCCCCTTGTCCTATCACTGGGCACCACTGAAAAGAGACTGGCCCCATCCTCTGCCCTATAGGTAAGATCCCCTCTCAATTTTCTCTTCTCCAGCCTAAGCAGTCCCAGGTCTCTCAGCCTTTCCTCATAGGAGAGATGTTCCAGTCCCCTCATCTTTGCAGCTTTCTGCTGACACTCTCCAGTAGTTCCCTGTCTCTCTTAAACTAAAGAGACCAGAACTGGACACAGTACTCCAGACGTGGCCTCACTAGGGCACAGGAGAGTGGGTGGACACCCTTCCTCAACCTTCTGGTCACATTCTTCATGCACCCCACGATACTACTGGAAACCTTGGCCACAAGGTCACACTGCTGGCTCATGGTTAACTTGTCCACCAGGACTCTCATGGAGCTGCTTTTCAACAGGTCAGCCCCTAACCTGTATTGGTGCTTGGGGTTATTCCTCCCCAGATGCCCTTGTTGAACTTCATTATCAAGAAAAAGATCTTGGGGCAGATGACCTGTTAGTATTAGGCAGGATTTTATTAATAGGACTGGCTGTGAAAATCACAGGCAATTTTCAGATCTGCCTCTTTAAAGAAAACTAGCCAAGCACAAGCTCTAATGCCCCTTCTCCTGGGAGCTGTGCCCATGGTGTTTGGCGTGGCTCTACAGAAAGCTCCTCCTGTTGGTCTTCATTCAAGACCATGTCACAGCACCACCACTGAAATTGTTTATTAGTTTAGCAAGTACCTCACTAAAGGATCACAGGACCCTGCTCACTCAACTTCTGCAGGCCATCCATAGCAGGAGTGTCTGTTGCATGAAGATGGGACAGCAAGGGATAAGCACACTTAGTTCTACTCCATTGTTACAGATAGGCTGTGTCATTTGTTTGGTTTTTTTTGGGATGACTTTTTGCTGAGCCCTTGGGCAGTATCAGCAGAGGAGTGAACAGATGAAAAAGGGCTAACAGCTCTGCTGTGGATTGCTAGACTTTCTTCCTTGCAGTAATGTACAAAGATGAAGACTTCATAGGCATTTGTGCTACTGCCCTTATACTTCCCTTCCTACTTATAAATTTGGGGCTTAGAGGACCGGCGGTCAGTCTCTTGGCCCAAGAAAGGGATTGACAGCTTTAAGATGGGTACCCTGCTCCTCCAGCAATAGGGAGCATGTCAGAGTGGCCACATGGCCTGGTGGGCTGTGCGTTGCTTTCCATACTCAGGCTGCCCTGAGGGCTTCCCATGCCTGTGCCAGTGTCCTCCTGTACTTCATTCTGAGCTTGCAGGGGGCTGCTGTGAAGGGTGGAGTTTGGGAAATACTAATATCTGACTGTCTTGAAATATATCCTAGAAACTACAGTAGCTGTTGGGGCAGGTTGTCAGTATTTTCTGCAAAGGGGAACTTTCCAGCTCTTCCCCCCTTGGCCTCATGAATCAAAAGTGAGGCTGTTAACAAAGCCAACAAGGAAACATTAAAAGCCCCAGTATGTTCAGAGAGTAAGGTGAGATGCTTCTTTCAAATGGTCTGCTTAGTTGCTGCTTTCAGCAAATCTATTCCATTTTGCATTTCAGCACATACTGTTGCAGGAAATTCTCAGAGGCTCGGTTTACTGAAAACCTCAGCTGAAAAAAAAAAAAAAAAGACATCTTTCCCTCAGGCAGATTTGTTTTAAAGCTGTAGAAAGTGATCTCATTTTTGTAACTGAAAATTACCCACGACAGAGAGCAAGAGTGTGGACTGGATTTTGCTGTCACCATCACTCTTGTATGCTCATGGGAAAAAAAGCAATGCTTTAGCAGTACTACCCTGTGGTTTACATGTGCAAAGCCCATTCCTGAGGAAAGAGACTAGAAGCAAGGTGCTGTACAAAAATCTGAAAGCCTGTTTTCCTTCTCTCTCTCTCTCTTTTTTTTTTTTTTTTTTTTTTCTCCCCTTTCCCTGTAGAATGGAAGGTAAAAATGCTGCCGTGCAGCCAAAAATTTCACAAAGTAGGAGCTGCTGGTCATTTTTGAAGCCAGTGTTTCTGGGTCCTTTCAACTTCTCACCATTGAGTTACTGCATGACTTTGAACAAGGCACAGCAACTCGATTTTTAAACACCAGCCTCTGAAATGAGAACAGGAGTATTTGAGTTCCTTATTCTGTGCATTCTTTTCAAAGTGGTCATTCTTAAACTGATAGGTTTGTTAAAGCTCAGGTCTGATTACCTGTAATTTTTAAGTGATTCCTTGTAATGCTGATCATGACATCTGTGTGTTGGTGCTCCCAACTGCAGAATAATAATGAGAACACTGTATTTACCTTCCTTACAGCAGTGACGTTTAGTTGGGACTCCTCAGATGAATAGTGGGACACCAAGCCTATGGATTATTAATGACTAGTAATTACTTTCTGGCTACTACCTACAGGTGGTCAGCAGTTTGAATGCAGCCCATGGGGATGGCAGCATCCGCCTGTCACTCCACGCTAGCTGTCCACGTACCAGTGCTATTTGGAGCTCTTCTAATTACGTCTTTTCAAGACTGAGTAATGTCCCTTAATAGGCTTCCCTGCCACTTGCTTGGAGATGTGTTGTAATCACCCAAGTAGTAATTGGCAGAGCTACCAGGGGTGCGGGAAAAGCAGCACTGAGCTCCTTCAGACTGTATTCATTAGGTACTGCTGCCAGGTTCTGGGGCTTTTCTCCCTTTGCTTAAGCTTTCTGGAGCTAATTACCTTCATAAGCTGCTGAAAAAATTAAAGAGACAGGGACTTCACCTGCCACAGTAGACGATCTCAGTTTGTCACCTTCAATGAAAATGTGACACATGTAGGTCCTGTTTTACTACTTGTTTTTTCTTTTTGCAGAGGACACCAGTATCTGTAAGGTTCATTCCTGCTGTAGCAGGCATGGCATGGGGGAAGAAAGCTCCCTGGTCTGGGACTAACATCCTTATGAACAGTTCTTGGGATGTGCTGGGCACTGCAGCTGCAAACATGTAATCAGTGACTAATAAATTTCCTGTCCTGAAGGAAGCCCACATACGGGCATTTCTTCTCCCTTATGCCAGGATCACGTTGTTTCTGATGTGTAAGAAGAAAAAGAAACAGACTTTGGGAATAGATGCTGCTTGTCTGCCCTTGAATGGAACCAACAGTCTGTCCATGTCTTTGGGAGACAGAGGGGTGCTCAGTAACAACAACTGCAAGAGGCTGAAGGACAGGTACAAATCCCGAGGCTCTTCTGATGGATAGGTACAAATCCCAAGGCTGGTGCCACCTAGCATACAAGATGAAGAAGGATTGGCCTTGTGGTTAAGACACTGAGGTGCAATTTTGGAGACACTGGCTGTAGCTGATAGAGCTTACTTCACTTCTACTGTACTGTAGTTCCACTGTGATAAATGAGATGAACAGTAAATTCATCTGGGTGAGACTGTGTTCCTAACAGCACTTTGAGCACTTCATAGATGGACTCTGTTAGGTAGACAGGGGGTTCTTCTGCTACTCTTAAAGCATGTGTAACTCTGATATTTCTTTGATATTTATGGTAAAGGAATGGGTTCATCAGGTTATTGTGTGGTTTTTTATAGGGAATGTGACTTTGGGGTAAGAACTGGTGACTTACTCTCTTGTTAACTGCAATCCTGACATGTCTGCCTTGGGGGAATAGGCTCGTGTGTTTCATTATCACAGTTTTTCAGGGAACATAAATTACCCAAGTAGACACTTCAGTCTTCACTGATTGATAACTTTAATGAACGACATATACAGAAACTTTGAAGGGAGGCTTACCAAGATCAGTGTCCCTTCTTGCAAAGGCCAGGCACTCTGAGTGGAGCAGACCGTTGAAAAATGAAAGATGGTGTAATTTTTATTTTTTTTTTTTCCTACTGCTGAGGGACAGGCCATTGTCTCTGGTAAATTGAGGTGAGGGTATATAGCAAGGGTTACATGTGAAAGATGGCAATTGGATGCTTGCAGAAGAATAACTTCAAAATGCAGAGTTGTACTTGATAATAAAGGTCAAGCTGCATAGGGAAAACATGGCAGGGATATATTTGCATAGTTAGATCTTAATAGCATAGCTGAAATGGGAAGGAGAGTCCCATGTCAGGACTTTAGTACTTGAGTTGCTTCCATGGTGTGTTCATTCCTAGAAATAATTGAGTGGTTGCGCCCAAAGGAGGTATTCCATGCAACTTAACGTAGAAGCTTTCCAGGGAGAAGAGATTTTCTCTGTTTTGTAAGTATGCCAGCACTGATAATGAACTGTATGAGTCTCATCCCAGGAGAAGAAAATCCATGTGAGATAAGCACAGAGGAATGTGGGAAGGGTGGGGTTATCATCTGCTAGCTCTAGGTAGCAACAGAGTCATTTAAGAGCCAGTTACCCAGAGGTGGGTTGGGGATACTTGTATCTCCTTCCAGACAGAGGCAGCTTTTCTGTGTGATGGGACAGTATCTTATAGTTTTGGCTGAGGGAAGAAAAAATAATAACAATTTTCAGAAGAAATCTCTCTGAGTCTCCAGCATCATCCTGTACCCTAGGCAGGTAAAGAGCATTGTGTTCTTCCTCTGTGCATGCCATAATCCCAGTTTTCTCCTCAAGAGACAATCAAATAAATCACCCTGGAAAGCACAATGAGACCTAATTACAGTCTGATTAAGACCAGTTATGGTCCTTTGTGGCCTAATTTGCGCCTCCCAGCAAGACACCAATGCCTCATGGCTGAGCCTATTGCACCCAGCAAATGTTTGTTGCTCTTGTTGCTATGCTCCAAAGCCCTCCCTGTTTTATCTGATGGACAAATGCAATTTCCTTTTCCCTGAAAATGCCAAAGGAAAGAGAAAAATCATTTGCAAACGAACCATTTATTTTTTTTCTTGAACCACATTCTAGTCTGGTCAGCATTCAAGTGTGGAAATGTGTGGTGCTGTGGTTAAAACAAGGGATGTGAGTCATGAGTCCAGAACTTGTAAATACCATTTCATTTTACTTTTGTTTGTTTTTGGTTTTGGGTGGGTTTTTTTGTTTTTTTGTGGTTGGTTTGTTTGTTTGTTTGTTTGTTTTTGTGGTGGTTTTGGTTTGGGGTTTTTTTTGTGGTTGTTGGTTGGTTGGTTTGGTGGGTTTGTGTGTGTGTGTGGGGGGTTTTTTTGTTTTGTTTTGTTTTTTACTCTAATGCTGCTGCATAACCTTGGATAGATGACATGACCTGACAGTGGCTCCTCTCACTTCCTCCATACTGGGAGCCTCCTCCATAAAAGCTGTCAGAAAGAGGAAGACAGTAAATCATGTGTTGTGAGAGCAGGTTAGGTTAAGATATTTCTTTCAGTTTTGGGTGGGATTTGGTCTGGTGTGACTGTACTTTGAGACTGGTACTGAATACAGATTATGCCTGATAGACCTTAACTTTGGTTATGCCCAGTATTATCCTTTTATGTTCCCTTGACCACTTCAGCTTTTTTAGGGTTCAGTATCAACAGGCTTTTTTATGGATCTACACTGTGCATTACTTCAGCCACAGGTCCAAGACATGTGATGTTTTTTGCATTCCTGCAAGATATCTTGTGACTCTGGCCATTCTTTTGGGAGATGTCTGTAACCCATTGGTGCATTTTCTTGCTAAGGCAGGGCTGGAAACAGCATGTAGCTCTCTGATGAATGGAGTGTGATACAAATGATTTGAATAGTCCTGTCTTCAATACTGGGATGAGTTCTCTGTATCACCTGCTCTGTGTCTCCATGTCATTTTCCTTGTGTTCCTAAGCTGGAAAAGTATTGTCAGGCATGTGAGAGCTGGATGGTAGGGGGTGTGTTCAGTACAAAGTTTATTTTGCTGAAGGGTCCTGGTCCTAGCTTAAAAGTCTGATTTCTCTGCCTGAGGTATTCCTCCCTCAGATTCCTCATTATTGTCTGGTTTCTTTAGGGGTAAATTGGAAGTACCCCACTTCTATTCTGTGTATTCCTGCACTGGTCTTGAAACCTAACTGAATAGATTGCTCCCAGAGGACCCATCCATGGTTTGAAGCACTGCTATTCATGCTGGGGACTGTAGACTGGACAGCAGTGTCTGCTCTTGGGAACCCATCAATACTTGATTGTATTTGACTCTTGGTATTCTGATTAAAGAAGCTACAGTAGTCTGGGATACTGCAGCTATTAATCTTGCTGCAAAAGTTCCTATCTTAATCTCCTAGTAGATCTGGACACCATTTTCCACGGGACTCTTTGTTTTGGCTAAAAACTGCTTCTTTAGATGGTCTGTAAATATTTTTGCACATTAGTGGAATTAGCTGAAGTGGAAAAATACCCTTGCAAAAGTCTCAATATTTTCAGGTTTTGTTTTGAAACACCTTTTCAAACAAAAGGTGTTTTGAAATGAACAACGTATGTGTTTCAAGCCCAAGTGGAAGTTCTTTTGACATACTACATTTACCTGAAAAATGAAGACTTCTGGTTGTTGTTGATTTTGCACCACCCCAAAAATCCTACTTTCTCAGCTATTTTGCTTCCATAGCTAGGATGCCTGAGGACATACTGGGCTTCAGAAGGATTTCTTCTCCCTAGTCCCTTTACAAAGCTAGGCTGATCCCTCTTTACCTCTGTGAGAGGGGCTTGGGCATCTTGGCTCTCACCTGAGCTTTCTGGGCAGCAATGTGGGACATAGCTCAGCTAAGTTTACTCTGAATGTGTCAGTAGTCCAAGGCATTGCTTAGCTGCATCTCACTGTCACCCTGTGCTCCTCTTTCAGCCCCTATGCAGCTATCTTCTCATTTGTGACTTGAGTGTCAGAGTTTCTGAAGCAGGGATTAACTTTCTGTGCTCTGGCTCCCTGGTGCTGCATCAGTAAGCCAGTAACTGGAGCATATGGACATCTTAGACTGATTGCAAAAATGTAAGAGAAAAGGCACAAAATTTACTTAGAAGAGTGTTTTTGTGGACTGTGTGAAGGATCTGCACATGCCTCGGCTGCTTTTAAATATCACAGACCCTTCCTGAGCCAGAACACGTGTCCTGTTTAAACTTGTATTACCTCCTACATCTTAAAGTTCAGTCTCATTCCTTTTGCAATATGAAGCATGTTGAGTGAACACAGCAGTTTTCACCTCTTGGCAGCACCACCTTGCTTACACCGTGCTCTGAAAAGAGTTTTGTGCTGCTGCTTGGATCATCCTTCTGCATTTGCATTCATCATTTTGTAAGTTTTAATTTTAATTTATCTGACTTACATAAGGCCGTTATAGGGTCCTCACAGTATAAGTAATTCACGATTCACAGTACAGTGATTTTCTTCCTTTCCCATAACTCCATCAGAGAAGGAGGGAACAGAAATTATATGAGTTTACTTACAAAGAGGCCAGCTAATACACTGGATAAAGAATGGGCTGAATTGATTCTCCTTTTTAAAAGCATCATTAAAGAAAATAAAAATCTTATTGTTGGACACTGCCACTTTACTGGACCTTACTTCTAAAATACTCCTCTCTTTAGTCAACCCCATGTTCTCTTTATGGTTTTGGATTACCATCATTTGAGCATCAGTGCTGAGCTGCCAAACAGATGCTTAAAAAAGTGGTATTGTCAAGAGAAGACTCATTAAACTGGAAGATACTTAGAGTCAGATTCTTATGCAAACATGTTTTATGGTAATGATGTTTAATGTTTTGATTTGAGACCCAATAACTTAAAATGGCTACATGTAATAATTAATTACAAGTTAATAAATTAATTGTTCATGATTAATGCAATAACCCCAGTATCATTAATGGCAATTAATAAAATGTAATTGCTAAGTAATATAAATAGAAAATAATTATAAATTACGTTTTATTGCCGTGAAAGCATGATCAGCCACCAAACTGCTTATAGGGGAATATCTGACATTTCCCATACTTTATTTTTCTACACAGAAATAATGTCTGAGTCCCAAATGTAAGACTTACTAAAAGTTACTTGAATATGCCCAAAAACTCAGCAGTCTTAGGGTTTATGTGACAAACTGTTTGAGTGGCTCACTAATTTCTAGCCTGTATGCTGCAGGGTAATCAGTGCAATTTCCAGGAAATCTGTGAAGGTTCTAATGAGCTGTGACATGTTCAGCACAGAGTCAGCATGAAGCAGTGCAGTGGGAGGAAGCTTTTGGCAAAGGCTGATACGCATAGATCCCAGCTCCTGAGAAGCCAGCTGCTAATCCTGACACTTGCCCAGGGAACTCAAATAGTGGGAACTCTGGACCACCTTGGTTCAGCAATTTCTCTATAAAATTACTGTATCCATAAACCCATTTGCTAAAGAAGTTTCCATACTGTTGCTGTTTTAGGATACTCTGTATAGGTTTTTCTGCTAGAACACTTTTGTTCTTTATTAGACGACAGTGATTACTGTGTACTCTAATTTTTCCAAGATTCAACTTTTGCAAAAGTCACTGATCTTAAAGGTATATATCCCATTGGTTTCTGGGTGTGCGGATCAAAATTTAGCCAAAGCAATTCTGACTTTTTGTAGATGCTTGCTCCTGTGGTTTTGTAGGTAACATAAAACCTGAATCTATTGTTTTGCATTTTAGAGCTCCACTTTTACATTGAACTACGGATAGATACTTAGAAAGTGAAGCTACATGCTGACAAACTGTATCTATATTAAGCTGGCAGAATCATCCCAGTGACATCCATAAACAAAATCGGGGAGAAAGGTGACTACTCATTTGAGCCCAAGGAAATTATGTTAATTTCAAATTTCAGCATTGTAAATATAGTTATTTTGACTGTGAGGTATTTATTTATTTATTTTTATTTTGATAGTTCAGTGTTTTGGAGTGGACTCTAATCTGGACTCAAACTTTAAAAGAATGATTTTATTTTAATCCACTCTAAAATGTAAAGACAAGTGTTACATTCTTACAAAATCAAAGACCAAGAAATTTTGGTAAGTATTTAAGTGAAGCCAACTCTTCCTCAGTCAGAGAAGCCCTCTGCCAGTCAGAATTGCAGCACTGAAGCTCCATAAGCAAAACCAAGAGTGAATGAAAACTCAAGTAAAATTTGTAACAGGAAGGACATATTTTATTAAGTCAACTAATGCAGCTAAAAATAAAGCATACTTTTGTGTACACAAACATGCTGGCCTGTACACAGATGAACCTGGATTTGATTTTTGTGAAATAAACACCACGGTGTGTATTGAAAAGAACAGAGAAAGAGATGGCTATTGGCAGATAGGGCAGATTTTTAAAATTCTTTTTGCTGAAGTGCTTTTAGTATCACGGGTGAAGAGATTTGCCCTTGGCACTCTGAATTGCCTGGATCCTTTTAACAGTTGTTCCTTTCCACTGAAAAGTTGCTGAGTAGTAGCTAAAGGCTTTAATGGAACAAGCACGGGGGAATGATATACTGAGCACTGTGAGGAAAGTAGCCCAGAAACAAGATGCAGTGGCTTTCAAGAGGCTCCTCCCTTCCTTCTCCCCCTTAAACCACACACAAAAACACATCCTAGGTGGTCAAGGAGGCATTGCCTAGAAGTACAGAGTGCCTGAATTGCACATGTGATTGTTACACTGGGATAAAAGCTGGAGTCAGGACAAGGGCAGATCCTGCTGCTTCAGTATTTGTACTTTTTGAAAAGCCAGTTTGGCAAGCAGCATAACAAGAGCCTAACAAGTGGATGGACATATGGGGAGGCAAAATAATTGTGCATTAGGAAGACTGTGCAGATGTGAGCTGAAGTAAGGGCGTAACTCCATATGGCGCATCACTGACCTTCGGTTGGTGCCTGAATAACAGTACGCCGTGCGGGTCGCACCATCTGAGGGATGCTTTACTGGGAACCAGACAGAACTGGATTTACACAGATTGTCTGCTTCCTAGAAAACAATAAAGCAGCTATTGACAGCTGTTGTGCCTGAGATCAACATGGTATTACTGCACCTTGCAACCCTGACACCTTCCCTAAAACAATTTATACCATGCTTCTAGAAAAAAAAAAATAATGCTACCAGGACTAAAGTGGTGGTGGCTCTTAATCCCTGTTAATCCCCTGTGCAGGGAGAGCATAGGTGAGTGTACCCAATTTCTGTCCATGTTCTCTATAGTTTGAAAGCCTTTTTATGCCTTTGGAGAAGAAATTACTTAATCCTTTCCAACACAGAATTTTTAAAATCCTGTGGCTAGCATGTTTATTTGAGAAACATCATGGATGTTTTTATAAACTAATCCCAGGGAGATGTGCGTGTTAGCTAGGATAGCTGTGGCACTTTTATTAGGAAAGCATGATGAGTGGAGGTCTTAATTCTTCAACCTAGAAATCCTTTGATAAAATACACTTGATAAATCCAAACTGATTTATGACCATTTGTTCCTCCCCTTCCCTTTTAGCTGTTAATCCAACACTGGCGTGGAGTTCAGCCTCATTTTACCAAAGGCTGCTTGAAGCACTCAGGAGGATTCACCCAGTATTCACCAGAAGTCTTTGATATATGAGATTGTAGGCTAACACCAATAATCTTTTGTGAGGAAGTGTCACAATACATACATCGATCATCCAAGCCTCTGCATGTCAGACTCGTCCAACCCAACCGTATTTTTCATGACACAATGTGGTGCATGGCCTTTAAATTACCCATCTGTCTGACAAATCAGTGAGTGTGGCAGAAACTGGCAGCAGTTTGACGTCGCCTATCACTTTAACTGAAGTGAAAGTAATGCAAACAGATTTATGGGATCCCCTTTGATTATAGACTATGAATATATTTGGAATTGATGTTTGGGAGAGAAGCACAACAGAGAGGCAGGAAAGGCTTGTAGGCAAAAGCACTAGTGTTGGGTTTGCAGCTTTGCATTTACTATGAAGGAGATTGTTCTGTCTGTAATTTTTTTCCCTCCCCATATGGTGTATCTCATCTGAATACCTTTGACTTTTTTTTTTTTTTTTTTTTTAATCTGGGTTGTTATTTAACTGTTCTAAATTCCTAACTTTATAAATAAGTGTGCTCTGAATACAATAGAGTACAGCAAAAGACAGATAGCTGACATGGATGGCTGCTTGGTGCAATGCTGGTGAGGACTTGAGTTCTCTGATGGTGTAGAGCAAAGCATCAGTGTGGGTTTTTTGATCCAGTGGTTTATCTTTGTTGCAGAAGCAACCAAGACCTTGGCTTTTGCTCTTTGCCTCCATGCAAAGGCTCTGTCCCCAGTATAGTATTGCCTTGAACCTGGTTCATAAACAGAAGTCTGCTGTAACAAGCCTGAATTTTTAGAAAGGGGATTTTATCTTACTTATTGATTCTGTTGTTTAAGTGTAGTGGTGAATTGTGATGGTGAAAGCTGTGACTGAGAACTACTGAGTATATTTCATGTACAGGCAACAACACACCCATTCAAACAACTCAGCTGAGCTCTTGAAGCCCTGAGTCATCCAATCCTAGTAAGTGGTAGGGTGGTACCCTTTGGGTGTTAGTACATTTATTGAATCATTTTCTGATCTCTCTGGAGCTTACACAAGCTTCTCTTGATATGCTGTTTGCCTTTCACCAGAGAAGTCATAGACCTAAGTGATTACTTTCCTTTTCAATAGTTTTCATGAACAAAGGTGCAGGCATTGGAAGTCACTTTACAAAACAGATAGTTGTGGTTCAGCTGTGATGATTTTTACCTGGATTCCAGGGGAAATGGTGATTTGTGGGTTTGCCACAGGAACTTGGCCCATTCCCTAACACCTTCAGAATTTCTTCGTGCCAGGCAGTGATCTGTCACTGATGTGTGTTCTTGTATTCCCCTGTTATCACAGCCATTGGTAGCTGTGGGGATCGTGATCTCCAGCTGCTTAGCTCTGAGATAAGCTTTTCTGAATCTGGCATTCTCATGAATTTTGCTTGGGGGTTGTTGGCATAATGTTGAGCTGAGTTTAGTTTGTTGATTCCAGTATGAAACCTAAACCTCTGGCTGTCATCAGCATTGTGGCTTGCAGGTCTTTCAAAATAATGGAGGGAAGATGCCTTCTGGGACAGGTAATTCCTAAACAAAGCAAACAAGGTTTTTCCTTTTCCCCCTAGCTAGTGTTTGGCTTGAAAAGAGAGAAACAAGTAACATTAACTTCTGTGCTAAACTGTAGAGGCCATTTTCATTAGGATAATTGCTATGTGAACAAAACAGGCTTGTCACACAAAGAAAAAGGTGCTAACAACTAGATTTCATCTCTGATGGGATGGTTACTTTCCAGCCCACAGATACTTACTTGGACTTCCAGATGCAGGCTTCTGTCAAGCTTGTGGCAGCTGGATTCTTGCATAAGCATCTCCTCTCACCTTCCTAGGAGAGGAGTTGGAGACAGTGATGTCAAGCATTGCATCTCTGCTCCCAGGGTTGTGTCTGCAGGATTTCATGACACCTCCACAGAGATAGTGGGGCAGTGTGTAACAAAACTTAGGTGTTGTGAGGAGGAACAAGTACGACAGTCAGCAGAGATCTTGGTGTCTGACTCAGGTTGCCATGTAAGTGCTCAGGAACCTCTGCTCCCCATGGGAAAGGCTAGGTGGTCTTTCGGGTCTGTCTGTTCCTCTTCCTGTCTGGAACTTGGTTAGCGGGAACCTATGCAAAGCTTTGTTTGTCTGAAAGAAACCCTGACATATTTACATTTAGCCCCCAGCTGCCTAGGACATCCCCTGTGATTGCTGGTTTTTCAAACCCAAGCTACTCCTGTTTCAAAATCTCCATCTGCAGTTATCCCATTGGGTCATGGATCATGCCTGCCTGCATCCTACATCCATTCTGAAAACACACTTACTGGAAAGCACTTTGTGCAATTTAGGCTGACATCACTGTGAAAAGGAAAGCTACAGATGGTGTATTTGCTAAGGTTATTCCTTTGGTATAATCTTGTCTCTGCTATGAGGTTTTTTTTTTTCAAGCACAGTTTGTCAGTCAGGGATCTCAACAAGGCAGGCATGACTTTGGTGGAGCTGTGGCTTTAGGCATGTTCTGCACAACTTTTGTAGTAGAACAGAGGGCACGTGTGTGTAAAGCCACACTGGTGTGGCTTTTGGTTTAAACCAGTTCTAGGCTGTTCTCTGTAGGCAGGAGCTCTGAAACCTGAGGAAAGCATTGATTACAAGTACTGACCTTTAGTACAGCACGGTCTGAAAGTCATGTCTAGGACCCAGTGACTAATATTGGATTAAGATCTCTTAAATGCAGTCTGGCCCCTCTGCTGATAGTCCCTTTTGCTAGCTGCTGCTGAGTCAAAACATTTGCTCTTTATGGATAATGAATTTTTCTTTACATCTAGGGAAGGTGCATAAACTTCACTCGGGTAAAATCGGATGGAACCTCTGCCCCTTACAGCCCACCGTCGAAGCTGCTGCGACGCAATGATGTTCCTCTCAACAACTCTCCGAGGAATCTTTCTTCTCCTGTGTCTCTGCAGCCTCCTTCCAGACAGCCACCTCCTGGACCACCCCCATCCCGAGTCCCTCCTGGACCTCCTCCTTCACGCCCACCCCCACAGCCCATGGCTTAGAGTGCAGCAAAACCCTGATCAACAAAACATGTCTCTTTGCTGAACACGGCATATTTATTGAGTATTGGTTTACAGTTAAAGATATCAGAATTTGTTGCTGGTCAGCAAAAAAAGAAGAAAGGAAAAAAAAAAAAGAAAAATTGCAAGTGTCAATTTTAGTGTATGAATATATTTATACCACACGTGCTGAGTAAAAATTCAGTGGATAGATTCAGAGCTATGGGCTATAGAAACAAAGTGATCATCTAGATACAGTAGCAGCTTTTGTATGTATACATTTGAAGATCTCCTTACATATGACATTTGTCTGACTTGGTATGTCAGATCATTCATTAAGAACTTTAGCCAGTACACATGCATCAGTTGTTTCGATAGCTGCCACCTGCAAGTTGCTTAAACATAGTTTGTTGAGGGATTTGCTTTCTTTTCCCCAACAGTACCGCATCCACATACTACTATGGAAAAATAATTGCAAAGAGAACTTTCTGCCTTTGGTTCTGCAGGTGGAATTTCCATGAAAATTGATAACAAAAATGAGGTAAAATGAGACTGTGCCAATAGTGCAGCAACAATAATCTAGCACAGAAGAGGGTATCTTTTCCATCTGAGAAAATCAGTTTTGAGCCTGCCATCTCTGCTTACATTTAGGCTTGGTTGCATAGGATAGCTATTGAAGGACAGATACTGGTTCTAGAAATCAAAGCAAGACTTGGATTCAGATTTTTTTTAAAGTTCAGAGGAGTTTTGAGAAAAACTTTTTTGTCTAGTTGTTTAGTTTTACATTTACAGAAAACATGATGCAAAATGGAGAAAATACACATGCATTTTGAACACGAATGCTGAGATAGACAAAGAGCATGTGTTATTTATATAAGCAGCATTGAGGGACTGATTCCAATGCTATATAATTAGATAAATTTCCTTTTGATCTTACTGCCAAGCAGAGCTAGATCCTCTTGTGATTCAAACATGAATTCCTATATGAGTAACTCTTTCTTTAGACAGCCCATATCCCACCAATATGTAACCTTGCAGTCTAGCTGTGGTTGAGAGGCATGGCATGAAGTGGCAGTACAAGCTTTCATCCCTATTTTATATAATGTTTGTCTAGAGGATTTCCCAAACATTGTGACTGCTCACCCGTGACCTCAGTTCAGTGTGTCATCAGAAAGTGATGTGAGCACCCACACAGTGGTGGGGATTTATGACGCGGGACTGTGGGACAGCCCATGAATAGTGTTCACTAATACTCAAGTGGGTTGTGCCCAGATCATTCCCTAGTAAATCAAAATAACACCTGAGCTTGCTTTTCCTCCATCACTACCTATCACATTGTATTGGAGATGGTGGCTGCAAATACAGTGCTGGTTCACTTTGGTGCTGGCTGTGTTATTAATATAGTTGTAGAAAGAATGTTTATGTTGCTTTATGACGCAGCGTATACCTATCTCTCCACCTATGTGTAGGTGTGGGTGCGTAGCACATCACAGTAATTATTAGCATGCAAGTCCAAGATAAAACACTAACTCTTACTGTGCAGTTACTCCAGATTTAAGGCTTCTTCATGTAGTTGTTACAGGCACATAAAGTTGCACTGGTACAAAGAGAAATCAGGCTTACTATTTCCAGTGGAAGTCCCACTTGCAGAATATCATACCAAGCTCTCATCGGTCTATGCTGATCACTGTGACATGCCGTGTGTATGCAGCTGAGGCTGTCAAAGATAAACTCAGAAGAACCACAGAGCCTCTTTCTCCTCTTGCACTGCTCTGCTCTCTTGAGTTATGCTCTTACCTCATGTATATTGGTGCAGGTAGTGGAATTACAGCCATGGATTCCAGCTGGCCTTGGAGTGAACAATTAGGCCTGAGCCAGCAAAGCACTTCTACATGCATTAAACTGACCTGCAAGTCAAGAGGAACATCCTTATGCCCAAGTACTTTGCTGGCCTGTGACTTCATTGTGATCAGAAAGGAGAATTGGGATGCACCCAACCCTGTGTTCATTCTTTTTAGTCACTTGAATGGGGTCTGCATAATTTGGTCCATAAGAATGGGTTTCTGTTTGGAGCAGAGAGAAGTGTGCGTGTGCGTGTGTCTGTGTTTGTGTGTGGGACTTGTGTAGGTTTTTGTTTGGTTTCTCTTCCTTTACAAAAATTGCTCAGAGAGCAGCACTCCTATGAATGGAAAGGCCTTTTGCAGCCAGTGCAACACACAGACATTTATCTCCGTTTCTTTCAGTTGAAAGGTGAAAGTAACACGTGTCCCGTTTTCCACACAGTTCTGGTGAAGCTCCACTGTTGGTACCAGTGAAAGGAACTGGATGACTGCAGTGAAGAGGTAGGGACCTGGATGTGGGGGAAGGTGCTTTACAAGCAAAATTATTGGCTGATTTTGTTTTGGCTGTATGGAAGCCTATGTGAAATAAACTTGCTGGGTCTGAGACCAGTTATAATGTGTACATACAGTTGAACTTAATCTCTTACACTGGCTGTCTAAGAATAATCAGTCAGCAAATGCTAACCAGGAATTGAAATGACAGAAGATAATAAAACCTATTGCCCTGCCAGGACAAAATGTGGCATTTGAGGTTTAGCTGCTTTTGGGAGTGGGGCAGACCACTGCTTTATAAATGCCAAGTCTGGTATTAACAGGCAGTGATGAGATTGAAACAACGTAGCTCACAAATGATGTAATCATAAAAAAGGGAAAAAGTATCTGCTAACAAAGTTGAATTGAGGGGTCAGGAATACACTTCAGCTAATGAAGAAGCCTGGGAGCCAGATGTTTTTATTGTCTTGCACCTGCATGGATCTTGAAAGGGATCAGAAGAGTCGTTGCAGATTTGCATTGATGTTCATCATGGTAGAATTTGACTCACTTCCAGCGAGAATGAAGGTGTTGGCTTAGGGAGGGCTTCACACAATCACACATCCAACATCCCTGTTGTTTGCATTTTCTGCTGAAAGAGCCAGTCTTGTGGAGATAACAGATATTAACAATTTCTGCATAACTTGAAAATACAGTGAGGATAGAAGTGGTTTGGGCTTCCAGGTGGTCAGATCTGTGTGTGACAGGAAGCACCATGAATTTGAAAATGAGATTCAGCATAAGTGGAGCTCCCAGAATTTTCACTATGTAAAATTTAGTGAGTAACTCAAGTTTTGGCTGCAGCTTCTGCAATGGGAGCACTGCACGTTTGGTTTGCCAGTGAAGTGGGAAGAAGAGAAAGTGAACCTGAACTGAATTGCCTTTGCAAAGGTGGGGGCAGTGAATATACTGCACTGGCTACAGAAAGGCATTTTGGTTGTTTAGAAATGTACCCATTTCCAGTGATCTCAGGCACTATTAATAATGCAGTAGGAGGAACTGGCTGCTATTTTACTGCCTGCTGAGCTTGATTCTTACCTGGTGTAAATCAACACAGGCCAACTGAAATCAAGGCAGTAATACTGGTGTCTATCAGCTGAGAGCTGGCTCAAAATAAATGAAGGGATAAAATCCCTCTGTCTTGATATTTCAATGTTTGTTATAGTATGGTTGTATGTCAGTTGTGATTATAGTAGTTACACTGCTAGGAAATATTCTCATATGGGATGATTTGCCTGTATTTTCCAGCATATAGCATCATTTGAAACTTGCAAAAAGTCAGTATCTAATGCTTCCCCAAACCCAAGGGAAAAATGTGGATTTGGGGGACCTCTGGCTCACACTGAGAGCACAGATGTGAAATGACACAGGGTGCAAAGCAGTGGGGAATGAAACCCCATGTGTTTAAAGCTGATAGAGAGCCACATTGATCAAAGCATATTTATGGCCATCTTTCAACCTCAGTGCATGTATTGCCATCTGTGGGAATGGCCTGCAGAGCAGACGGTCCTAGATGTAAAAAAAAAAAAAAAAAAAAAAAAAAACAAAAAAGAAAGGAAAAGAATCAGCTCCTCATCTGAATGAGTGAGCATAACAATGAATGACATTATTTCATGAACTGTACCAGTTCAAATGCATGTGCACCTGGTGCTCCTAATGCTTTTTACTCCTGTTGGTCTTTAGACAACATGATCAGTAATATGTTCTCTCTCTTTTTTTTGATCATTTGCTGTCTTTATTGTTGTTTTGTTTTGGATTTTTTTTTGGAAACACATTTCACTAAGAAAACAGCCCTACTTCTGTAAATATAGAGTTTAATTTGGAGGGGACAGCACATTCTGGATGTTACTGCTGGACAGTTATTTATTAAAAGGGGCTTAAGGTGAATAAATACAGGTGGCTCAGGATAAAATCATGCAAGTGTGATAATGCAGTATAGTGTTCTCAGTTCTCTGTAGTTTGGGGGGAAGGGGAATTTTTGGGTCATCCTAGTTTGTTTAGAAGTTTGTTACTGATCTGATAGTTTTGAATAATGCAATAGAGATTCCTAACATATATCAGTGCTTGAACAGATGTGTAGATTGGTAGATTTTTCATTTTGGGGGGGGGAGGGGGTAGTGAAAGAGAAATGTCGTTTTTAACAGAAAAAAAAATGTACTGTACTAAAATGGTGTTTTCAGAAACAGTGGGGATGATAGACAATTAGGGCATGGAGATGGGAGACAGAGGAAGCATTTGGATTTTGGGGGGACAAAGAAGTTTTCGTGGGGATGTGGGTTTGTTACTGGTACATGTGGTACAGATTCCTGTAACTGACGTGCTGCTTCCATATTATAATCATATAACCTTTATGCATTTTTTGCTCCTGCTCCATTTTTCTGAGAAAACCTTGCAAATGTAATGCCTGCATGCAAATGTGGGAGATGTAGCCAAAGTCTTATAACCCAACATAATGTAGTCTTAATGGATTCAAAATGAACAATAAAAGTGCTTACTGGTTAAACACTACAGATAATTTCATTGCAGGTTCATTTTAAGAGGGGCTAAGCTTGTCTGTACCTGGTTCCTAATCAGCTCAGCCATCCAATGGTCAGGAGGAGAATGTGGGTTTGGACTGTCAGAATTCCCATCTCTGAGTTGCTATGGACTGATAGAGAAAAGGATGTGTTCTGTGTCTTTATTTCCTGTTTCTAACCTGACAGTTTCAGTCTTTGCCTAATTCAAAGGTAAGCTATCATTTGGTGGAATCCTTTTAAATCTCAGATAGCAGGGTGGAATTGCTGACTAAATTCCACCAGAGTCAGTGCTCAAATATTGATTAATATATTGGGCAGGATCTGAATTTACTGCTGCCATCTTGAAGAGAAGTCATCTAATTCATAGAAACAAAATAAAATATAAGATGCTAGAACTCAAGACTTTACAAAGAGAAATTCTCTGGCAAATCCTACAGCTATGAAAACACTGGAGTCACCGGGCTTCAAACACAGCTACTGATTTTTAGCACTCTTACCTGAAGGATGCAGGACTACATCATAAGACCCCTTCTCTCCCTCACTGGCTCTGATGATAGTTTTTATTTCCCTTCGTCCTTCTAATGCTTTCTCTGTATCTCTTTGAGCCCCACTGAGGACTGGGATGGGGGGGGTCGGGGGGGCAGCGCTGGTGGAAATACAAGACAGACAAGAAGGTCACCAAGGATAGGCCACAAAAATTTCCAATCCCAGCAGGCTGCAATTATGGATAATCAAGGCTGCTGCAAAGCTGCTGAGCTGTGCTGTGCTGCGCACTCAGTCTGCCCAGCATGGCAGCCACAGCCAGTGGACAATGGGAAGGGAAGCTGATCCCTGCACACTTGCAGCCCCCTGAGCCCATGTGAGCATCATCTGCAAAAACAGTGGGCACTGACTTTTGGACATCTGGTAGCCACATGAAGTTCCCCTGGCAAAGCAGGTGGGAGCTGTATGGTGTCTGAGCTGAGCACCTCCCTACCTCTTGGCAGCTCCAACTAGCTGTGTTGCTAATGGGAGACAAAATCCTTTGCCTGGAGCTGTGCTCCTCCCTCATCGAGTCAGGGGCTCTGACAGAGAGCTCAACTTGCTCTCACGCTGCTCCACAAGCTGGCAAGACAGTACTCACACAGGTTTAGTGATCTTGGCACTTTTTTGTTCCTCCATCTGCATCTTAGGAAAAAAAAAAGTAGGCTTGGGCTCTTGACAGAGATGTGATAAACAAAACTGGTCCTGGAGCCAAGGCTCCGGGCTTTTTTATTCTTCATTGACAAAAACTCAAGAGCAGCTGCAGCTGTGGCTGATCAGGTTTATGTGTGCCTGAGACAACAGCATTCAGACTTGACCTGAACTTCCCCAGAGACTGGGAATGTACAGATTCAGGGCTTTGGTTATGGCCTTGGCTATAAATAGTCTCTAGTGCTGATTTAGCATCTTTCATCAAACACAGTTCAGCAGTCTCAGGAGTGGCATTTACATGTGAACATAAACCAGCATGCCCTGCTTGGCTGCATGGAAGTCAGCAGCAAGGATTTTACTGGCTTCAGCAATCTGAGCCAGGAACTGAAAAAATGCCCTTTCCCCCTATCCTTCCATTCCTTTAGAAACCACAGGCAGAGCATATTGCCAGTGCTGGAAGTTGGCTGATCTTCACTCTGTGAATGTCTTTTGCCCTTTGGGTTAGGACTCATCTCAAGCTGCAGTGGTTTCTGCAGCAAAGTTCCTCCTCTCTGCACATTGAGGACTCCCCTTTTCACTGTAAGGGCAAACACAGTGGAAGTTTCCTATCCAGGTATTACTCTGATTTCTGACTGCAGCTCAGGAAAACTGTAAGGAGGTGAGATGATGAGATGACAAGATGAGCTTGAGATAAAAGGATTCCCTGGAAGAAAGGGAACATCCTGATGAAAGGTTTTGCCTGGGCCATAGATTGAGAAATGTTTCTTTTTAAGCTTTCAGAGATGCAGGTTTGTTCTGTATGGATAAATACTTCGCTAAAGGTCTTTAGGTATCCCAACTGTATCTATCTATGCCAGAGAGTTTGCTGGAGTGAGCTCTCCTCATGCCAGCCTGTAAATGCCTTGTAGTAGCTGGGTTGTCCTTCATCCATCCTGGTGTTTTCCTGCATCCTGCTGAGCCTCTGGGCCACGGTTTTTGAGCACAGCCTGTTTCTTCGTGATAGAAATAGAGGCCCTGCAGAAATGTCCTATGTCCTGTGACCCAGAACACCTCACACCAGAGGTATACACTTTTCCCTCTGTTGGCAGAGGGATACAGATTTAGAGCATATGAGTCTTCTCAGAGATCACAGGGGAACATAGAAGTCAAGACATATCCACATGTAATAAACCTGAGTGCGTTGGCAGGTTACTAAATGTAACAACTCTTTCCTTACTCATGGCTCATGCACTGTTAGAGGCACTGAGTGCCCTCAAATGTTTTCTAGTCTCCATTTTTCAGTACATGGGAATTTGTTTTGAGCTGAAAACAGGAGTCCTGGGATTCCTCTTCATCATCAAAGGCATATTTGGCCAACCAAACCAATTGAAAAATATGGCAAGCATATGTGGCAGCTCATTCTCTTCAAAAACAAAACTGTGGCTGTTTCATGCCTCTGTTTCTTTCCTTGCGCATCAAGAATATCATAAAGTTGAACATGCCTAGAGGTAGGGATTAGTCCTGATCAGTTTTAGGATTTTTGTCTATTCTTGTCTGGATTTCTGATCCACCTGTGTAAGGTGTGTTGGGATCTTCAGTGATAAGGGGATTCAATGCAGCAGTGGAGGCTGTTTGGCCCGGTTCCAACTAGAAAGTGCTGCAATGTCCTCAGAAGACAGGTAGGTCTTCAGGAGGTAGTTAATAACCCTTACAAGCCATCATTATTGTGATAGTAGACTGGGGTCTACTGTGGGTCACCAGGAGCCCCCCTGCTTCAGGAATGCACACAGCCTGTGCCTCAGACACCACAAAATGACAGCCTATCTACCAGGACAGTCACAGAGACCCTGCTGGGGTCTGTCTCTTGCCAAGCTAACAGGTATGGCCAGGTAATACTGTTATTTTTCATCACTTATCCTACTCTAGGGTAAAAAGTGGTCAGGGAGAAACTGTAACTCTCTGCAGGCTCTGAGTTTTCCCAGCCCTCTGTCTATTTTTGCCAGTACTAATGGTTTGAATCACTGAAGTGACTCACAGGTCAAAATAGGAAATAGCTCATTTCCCTCCAGGCCATGAACAGGTCCAAAGGAGCAGGTCTGCCTCTAACCCAGGCCAGCTGGACCCAGCACTGCCCCAGAAAGAGGAGGTGAGATGCTTCCCAGGTGGCCTCAAGCAGCATCTCTGCCATACTCTCCTGGAAGGTATATCTGGAGGGTGAGTTTTCTGTATCCCTCCTGAACCCTGTTCTTTCCCTGAGCCATGCACAGGTGGTGGTTGTCTGCTCCCTGGGGCCTGAGCTGCAACCTGCTGCTGCCAAGAGGGGCTTTGAGGAGTTGATGGAGCACCCTTGGGTTCACCAGCTCTGAAGAGTAATTTTTGTAGGGTGGCACAGCCAGCATTAAGCCTTTCCTTCCCTCCCACAATGCTACTGCAGGCAAATCGGGTTATGGATCTTTCTCTTCCCCCAGTTTCTCTTGCTGTAAGGACAGAGCCCACTTTGGCTGTTTGAGCAGTACAGCTCAGCACTCCTGGCCAGGCAGTTTCTGCAGCTGCAGAAGGAGATGGCTCCTCTCAGATTCAGTAGCTGCCAGATTTCCTCTCTGAGTACCTTTGCTGCTCCCCTTGGGGCAAAGGGAAGAGGAATAAGAGGCTTCCAGTGCTGGCCATGTACATGACTCATGTCTGGCATTCCAGTATTTTCGGTAGTTCAGGAGCAGTCCCAGCTCCACAGTAGGAAATAAGTGTAAAAATAGCCTCTCAGTGTATTTGCAGACAGTCAAAGTGCGTGATGTCTTGCTGCCAGGATCTGGCCCCAGCAGCCCCTTTCCTAACCAGCTCTTGGAGAGCTGCATGCAGAGGACAAGCTGTGAAGAAGCACTTGCCTCTGTAATTCTGCTGCTGCTCAGACAGCGGGCACAGGGAAAAAGTCAGCCCCCAGAACCCATTGGCTTCTTATTGTAGGCTTCCTCCAGTGAGGCCTGACACAGCCTTTCCCAGCACGGATGCTGGAAGACCCAACTGATGCCTGCCAAGAGATGTTCTTTGGCAGGGCTGTCACCTGTGGAAGGGAGGCTGCTTGCACACAGGCGATGGGACATGATGGTACATGGCACTGCCCCAGAATGGCCATTTGGACTGCAGCTCCCTGGCAGCACTCTGCTGTGGTCAGGGTAGTGCAGGGCTTTCCAGGGCGGAGGATGAGGGACCGTGGCCATGGTCTTCAGAGAGGCAGGCCTGGCCAGACTGCCACTGGAGGGCAGGACTCGACAGCTTATTTCCCGTGGTTGGAGCCGCCTGTTTGGACTTCTTCAGAGCAGAGTGGAAAATCGGCATTGCTTTAAAGCAGCAATGAAAAAAAAAATGCATTTCAAGCTGGTTTTGCTGTGGAAACCCTGCTTAAAACCTTAATTTCAGCTCCAGCATCAGCCTCCTCTACTGCCCACAAAGTACACATGCTTGTCCAGGTGCTTTCTGTTCATCATTCCTGCCAAGGAGCAACTCCCTGGCTGTAAAATCTGTACACTACGTCACTGCCATTCTCTTTCTGGTCCTTCTCACTTTCACCACTGATTAGCCTCCATCTGAGCCACAGCGAGCACGAGGTTCACACACTCAGCTGGTGCTTACACAGTTAGTAAGCAGGGAGCAGACTGCTGCTGGAAATCTGTGCTTGCCCTGGTAGATCAGGTTGCTCTTGTCCATAATGCTGCACGCCTGTAATCTTAGAAGGGAGTTTATGCAGATGCATATCTGTATGATTGAACTGCTTCACATAGACACATGCACACAACAGCACTGGGAGAGAGCCCGCCCTTTTGATAGAAATGGAAACTGGAAATGAGAATTGTAAACGTCCCCTGGGATAAGAGTTTTCATTTGTTTCCCAGTTACCGTTGACTTGGGATTCACTGTGGTATGTTTGCTGCTCACACAGGAATTGCCCAAGTCTCTGCTGAGATTACCAAAAGCTCATAGGACTAGAACTGGGCACACTGACCTAACAAAAGCAATCCTCTAGGTATCACACAGCTTCTGCAGCAATGCAATGCTTTCTCTAAGGAGAAGATAACTGTCTCCTAAGCCAACAGCATCTATTGTCATTCATCTTGCACCAAACTAGTGTCTCTACAATTACAAATGGTCTGATGGCTAAAGGCTCCCACTAATGTTCAGTCCTTGGACCAGGAAGGGTCCAGCATTTCTGAGCCATTCCATAGCAGAACAGCTAGATAACTGTGGCCTGGTAACCCCACTGCTCAGTGCTCTCTGTTTCCACTCCAGGCTGACCCATGAAGGAAGCCTGGGACAGGCCTTGGGGCTGCCAGCTTTCCGATAGATGTTTGCCACAACCGGTCCCTTCTCAGGTCCGTACATGGTCAGAATCTCTTTCCAGGCACTTTCCTTCACCTTTCTCAGAGTCGCTCCTTCCTCAGCCATGCCCCTGCCTCTTGCAGCCTTCATGCAGAGCCAAGCTGGTAATGCTGCAGCATACGTGAGCCTGTGCTGTGTTTTCTACACTACCCTTCATACAGGCATGCTCACTAGTGAGCTGTGACCTGGCTGCTATACCACTGTCAAAGAGACACCGATCAGTCCTGAAACATGTGCTGAGTAAAATCCTACAGGCGAGTAAACCCTATCAGTCCTGTTCTGTTCTTGCACCTAACTGAGCTGATCTACGAGCTGATGACAGTGATTCCATGTCTGAAGTGTTCAACCTTCATTTATTGTGTTTGTGACAAAAACTGGCACTGAATATAGCCCACAGTTTGGGACACAAGGTAGTCTGTTGAGACATGAATGAATACTTCATGCCATTCTGCAGCTGAGACACTGGCACCGAGTCTCATTCTTGGGAGAGATTGTTTTGATTTCTTGCTTTCTCATGACCCTGAAAACATCCGAGCTGGTTTGATCCCATGGACTATAATCACCTCAGTATTACAGGAAGGCTGGTATTAGATGACCTACCCATATCTGGCCTCCAAGAGAAAACTTGAACACTTGGAAGGTTTTCAACTAACACAGATAGACTGCAGCCCTCAGCTTAAGGAGCACTGGCTGTTTTAGCAGCACTATTGCTATTTTTAGTGCCTTTAATGCAAATGTCTTCACTGTTATAAGATTATTTGACCTGTTTTCTGTTCTTGTCACTACAAAAACAATTTGTGAAATATGTTGATTTCTCTTAGAAAGCAAGCAACCATTATGTAAGCACAAAATAAAATACAAAACCAAAGAATTTCCCCTCACACATTCCCAGTAGCTTTGAATTTTGCAGTGGGTCCTAGAAGTTGGCATCTGGGTGAGAGGGAAGTTGTATAAGTGTCCACATTGTTGTGAGATCAGGCTCAGTACCTGTCCATACCTTAAATGGCAAACTGTCACAATTTATTCAAGACTTGCTCCTGACCATGAGCAAAAGTGAGTGCTCATTTAAGGTATCCCCAGTGGTTTACTTAGGTGATGAAGGTCATAGGTACTTGAGTAGAGACTGAATACCATGTCAAGAGAGGAAAGCAGTACTTGTCTCTCTGCCACGGTTTTCCTTTGTCAAGATTTTGAGACACAAATGCTTTCTCTATGTGCACCAAGACATCTGAACATAAACAAATACAGGTCTGAATACCAATTACAGTGTTACCAGTGTAACTGGCTTGATCACACTGACTTCAGTAGTGTCACTGCAATTCCACAGCAGTGGAAGGGGAACCAAAGCTAACCAAAAGGCCCTGGGTCTGACTCAGAACTCATTGAAATCATTGGGAGACTTTCCACTGGTTTTACAGGTGACAGAGTAACACAGAGAAACATCTGCACCTAATGGAAAAGTTCTTCCTAGTGTATCAATGCTATACCTGTTTATTTTGATGACAATGTCATGATAACATCATTTCCTAATAGTCTGTGACTTCTTTAAAAAGGCAATTGCTCTTTACCTCCCTACTTCTTCAAACACAACAGGACTATGATCTAAAGTGTTTTAGGCCCTTGGTACTAGCACCCAGATACAGTAGTACTCTGCAATATTCCCAGACTGTGTCACTTAGCAATTACAAGCCATCATTCCTAGCCTAGCCAAACTAGTAGCATTTCAGGGAGCATCCTCCAGGATGTTGTCTTCAGTGTAGCCAGCTCCAGGCTGGAATATGGCTACATCAAAGCTCAAGGCAAATCTATCTGTAGAGAAGGACATGAAAAAGAACACTAAATGTGATCAAAATGAGATATATAAGCAGACAAGGGGTCAATGTCGTAGCTGGATGATCCCTGAAGCACTAGCACTTCCTCTAATTTTACCAGGAAATCAGAAGTGACATCCTGTTATCTTGTTTTTAATCCTTAACCTCCTTCAACACAGATCACTGCTTGAACTTTGTGTGCATCTCCAGTCATCCAGATGCAGCTGCTACTTCTGGGCAGGTACTGCATGATTAGTATCAAGGTGAGCCTATAACAGGAGCTGCTGGCTCAATTTCTGCTGCAGAGTGAAGCAAGTCAGTAGGAGCTACACAGGATGGCATCAGGTGGTGGCCTGTGGTCCCAACTGTGTCCAGCCTACCCCAGCCCTCAGCCGGACAGCAGGATTTTTGAAGAGTTATTAATATCTCCTGTCCCTAACCAAAGACTTCTCTCTCCCCTCTGAGCTAAATCACGTGTGATTTGTGGCTCTTGGCCATATAATGATATTGGTAGATACCCTGGATGATCAAAAAGGCTTGATACCTACATTGTCCACCATGTTCGCAGTGTAACGATCCTGTTATTATTCTTCGTTTAGTAAAAGTAATTTGCATCTCCATCACTACTAATAAGTGTGTAAAAGCTGGAGAAGTTACTATCTTACCACGAAAGGCTGTCTGACATGCCAATCAATGCAAGCAGTAAAGGGTATGCAGCAGCCTTGCTACAAACAGCTGGTTTTGAGACACATCCAGGGACTTTTTGTCTTCTCCCTTGGGCTGCTCTGGCTAAGTCTGTCTCCATTGCAGGGTCATTACAAGCAGCAGGACTGTCTTTAATTGTGTACAGATACATGTACTTACTCCATCGAGGACTACACAAAAAGCAGTCCCCATAGAGGCAGGTGAGGACACACACAAAATATTTCACATGCAAGCATCCAAAGACTTCCCAAACGCTGCCTACCATCCACTGCTGGCGTGTGAACTCCTGGCATCTGTCATGTTCCCATCAGAGCCAAGTGAGTTGCCTTTCCCCATTTTCGTTCAGAGAATGCTTGCTTTGTTGGCCTTTGGGGTTAAACGAGAGCAGCAATCGCCTGCTTTGTGTGGGGAACGGTTGCTAAGGCGACTGGGAGGAATTCCTTGGCACCGGCACTAGCTCAAGGAACGCGCAGAAAAACGCTCAGCCAGAGTCAGAAGCAGAGCAAGCCAAGGGGACGTGCTCTGCTGTGTTGGTGTTAGTGCCTCAGGCTGCCTCTCCTGCCGGCAGCAGAGGGGCCCTGGGCTGCCGAGGTGCTCTGGAATGGCGAGGTCGGCACACCCTTCACTAGCATCTGCAAACCTCTGTGCAGCCTCCTGCAGCACTGTCTGTTGCCACTGTCCCCAGGGCTTGTCCTCCTGAGCTACGGAGGTGCTGAGGACAATCAAGCCCTGAGTTTTTACTCCACTGCTGCTCCCCCCTACCGCCCCCCAACATATAAACGTGATTTTTCTCTTACGATACTTGGTACAAAACTGCTTTTAGTAATAAAGGAAACGGAAAAATAATCTGTGCTAGTGATTTTCAAATGGAAATAATCATGTTTTGGGAGCTTTTTCATTATGCAAGAGCGTTCAAAGGCACAAGAGGAAAGGGCAGGGTGAACCCTGAGATGCCAGGTAGGCGAGTACAATTTTTTAGGCTTTAGTGACTTTTTCTGCATCACAGTTGGTCTCCTTTCTCAAAACTGCTGCCTCCCCCATCTGCTCGTTTCCCCAGCTCACACCTCTTTCACAAACAGACAATAGCCTTTTGTTTGGATTGGCTTGGTGGCAAATTTACCCAGCTCTCCCGTATAATGATCTGATTTCAGGTGATGGTGAGCCGATTAGTAGGTGTAAGGGTATTTGCTCTTGATAATGCTGGCGGCGTTCAGCTGCTCAAATCCATGTAAGTAGCGATAAGCGGAAAGGAAAGGCAATAAAGAGGAAGCAGCAGCAGAAGGTAGTACCTGCTCTATAGACTTGTTTACGTGGTGGCTTAAAATCTGTAGGATGAAACTAGCGTTTGCACAGCGAGATGGTGCAAGCCGGTCTGTAAACATAAGAGCTGTTGGGGCAAGAGGCTGGTGTGTTAAGTCGTTGGAAGGGACAGCAAAGTATTGTTAACAATAGGTGCACAGCCGAAAGACTTGTAAGGGTGTAATATCCAGACCTAGAAAGCATAGTACTGCATGAGTTTGGTAATTTTTTTTTTATGTGTTTAAAAATAAAAATAAATCCTACAGTTTGCTGAACTGGGCTCTCATCAGAGCTACAGTTCCACATGGTATTGCTTGTGAACTGTACCAGAGAAAGCGATCCATTTTTTAGCCTTGTTGCAGAATACATCTTTCCTATTTGGTCTGAATTTAACTAGTGATGTTATGTGATTATGAGACCCTTGTTTTGCATAGCAGTATGTCCGTGTGTTTCATCTGTTGTTTCCACGATGATTCCCCTTGATTTCAAAGTTCCTGGCTGAAAAAAATAAATACAAAACTTGGGGTGAGATTCCTAGTGGGCTGTGCTGTTCTTGTTAGGCTTGAAAAAATTATATTAGAATTGAAAGTCATGGAGTAAGTGAAATTGCGAGTAGTGGAGAACCTAGTTCCATAAGCTTTCATGTTCCAAAGAAGCCAGTCTAGCCTGAAGCTTTCCAGGCCTAAGGTCAGATTTTATGAACATTCAGGTGGGAAAGGGGAAAAGGGGGCTGGCTCTGCACCCTGGAAGACTTTAGTCATCCTAGATGTAACTTAGAGCATTCTTTAGACTATGCTCATTCAACTTAAAGCAGAATAGACAGAGCTTATAGAGTGGTAAAAGCTTGAAGTAACATCAGTAAAGCATTTTTCTAGGGCTATGGGTACCTTTTTGTCATGCCTTAAATATTTTTGTGTTTTGAAAAAATAGTTAAGCTTGGGCTTTCTTTTTCTTTTATAACTTTCCTTATACTGGTTGAGTATGTACCAGGGGCAGCTCCATTGTCACTGGTTTAAACTTGGAAAGTCCCAAGGTTGGAGTCAAGAAAAGCGAAGTACCCTGGTAGTGTCTTCATTTTGTCTAGATGAAAATTTGAATCAAATGGCTTAAAAAAGCAGAAACCAAACCTGATTATGGTGCATGTTCTTCTGCTGCTGGAGATTTCTGGGACTCTTGCTGGCTGATGGCTTTGCTGGCAAGAGCAGGGGACTTGGAAAGCCTAGAGGAGGCCTGTGGATGGGGCTTGAGAAAGATTCATTGTGCAGGCATTCTATAGATATTCGTATCCACAGCACAATTGACCCACAAGCCTGCAAGTGACAACTTCTCTGGTCTCAATATATTAAGACTGTGCAGCAGTTCAGGTTCTCCATGCCTTCCCTAGCTCATCCATATTGATTTCTTAAAATCTGGACAGTGTTTCTCTGCATGAAAATCTTTTGTTCTGTCCCTTTACAGCCTTTTTCATTCATGCTGGCAAGAATGACCACTTGGGCTTTTTCCTATTTTCTGTCTGGTTTAACATCTGCTCCCCTCTATGACCTATATCTGTTTGCTGTAACTGCAATTTTCTGTCTAGAAGGGCTTCTTTGTCCTTGGAGTCCTCAGGAAAGCTAAACTCCATGGCAAGCTGACCCAATCAAACCATAACACAGGAAAAAGGCATATGTAGCCAGCCTGGCACAGTCTTGGGATACAGCAAAATCAAATCCATGCTGCTTGGGAATCTGCCTTACCCCCAGCAGGAGGAATGAAGGATCACTCATGCCCTCTTCTCTTCTTGCTGTCGATGAAGTGGTGCCTCAAACATGTCTAGAAACCAAGCCAGTGCAGACCCTACTGGCGTGCTTATTATGCCAAGGGCAATGCCTCCTCCTCCTCCTTCACAACTTGCCCTTGCTATATGATGTTTGAGCCAGGAGTAGCTGGCACAGCTCATTCGATTGGAAAGAGCCAGGGTAGCTTCCCAGGACAATGGGGACCCTGCTGGGTTAAGTGAAAAAGCAGTGTGGGGGAAGGAAATGAGAGGTCCATAGTGTGGTGTTTACCCAGCGTCCCATGTGGGTCTGTAAATGTGAGAGGGGACAAAGCTCCAGTATAGCAGGGGTTAAGGTATAGCTGGTGGAAACATTTCCATCAGGGCAGCTTTCCATTTAAATTAAATAAATAAATGCTGCCTCAAGGAGATTCTGACAAAAGTCTAGACAGGAAAATGTTGCTACCATAAGATATTTCAGCTGATTTCACAGAAGTGTTTCTCCAAATTAAGGTATAAAGACCTGTACAGCTGTTTTTAAAATAAACAAACAAAAACCCCAACAAAACAAAAAAACAAACAAAAAATAGAAGTTTCACACCCCACTCCTAAGCCTTAACATGTTACAGCAGCTAGTGCAAACCCTGTGACGACTTTGTTGGGGTTGGCATAACTGAAAGTTGTTAGCCCTAAATGCGCTGGTCCTATGCTAGTCTCACTGACCTAACCCATGCAAGTCTAGGTATGGGATGGGAGTGACCTCCCAAATCTCCGTACAGTCTGCTGCTTTATAGAGCTTTACTGAAAGGTGTAGGACATGTATGATGTGGGGTGTGGCTGGGATGGGTTTTGCTTGTTTGCTTGCTTTTTAAATAAGCTTTTTTTAAGGAAGAGAGGTAGAAGAAGGTTTGCTAAGTTTCTAGCATTCCATTTTGCTGTGTTCCAGTTTGGTAGAGATAGAAAGAGTAGGTAATAACGAATTAATAGCTTATTCTGTTGTAACAGAACTCACCAAGCTCAGTGGCTTTATGATGAGAAATTATCTGGTTGTAATTTGCATGTTGTCTGTGTGCCAGATGCCAAAATGTTAGGAGGGAAGGGTGTGTGTGGGGAGAAGCAGTGGAAAATTTACAGATGAGCTTTAGTCAACGGGGTTGAATGTAGGGCTTCTCACAAGGGAAGCCTCCTTTATTAAGCAACTTGATTGCTCCCTGTGAGATCATATCTGAAAAACAGGTTGAGCCATGTCTGAGGGTGTTGCCCTGTGGAATTTGTAGATAAGGATGGCTTATATGTGCATGTTCTCAGCACGGAAAGGCCAGTTACATTCTGCAGCTTCCAGTGGGAATAAGCTTTCTAAGGAGTACAGTTATTCCAGTCCTCTTGTGGTAAGTTTACTCAAAAATATTTTTTGTTTCTTCCTCTTCTCCCTCCACCCCCTTCAAAGCTCAGATTCCCTCACCATGAGGTGTGATTCCTGTGGCTTTCTTTATCAACAGACCCAGTATCACTACTGAGAACTGCAATGGCTTGGTGGAAGGCCTGGGTAAGTAGAGGAAATATTGAACCAAGAATTTTTTTGGGAGGACCATAACAAGGTAACTTACAAGCTGCTTTAGGCATTCTGTGGGAATGAAATTTTTCTCTTTAAAAATCAGTAAGGCCTCTTTACTGGTTTTCTGACTATAAAATAACATTTGCCACTTCAAAAATCTTCAGGATGTTAATAACATGGTTGCTGGTTTTAAGAAGAAGAGCAGAGTCTCCTTGGTCCTTCAGCTGAGAGGGGTGTGGGGGAGTACATATGTATGCCTGTACATAGCGGAGATGGTGCTGGGGAACCACAAAGTTACACAGCTGAGGTTTGCAAGGTGCAGTCTCCTTGTCCATTCCTTCTCTTGTGGCAGTGAGTTCAGGGCACTGTCCCGTTCCCCTTTTTGTCCCAAGTTGCACTGGCAGGCTGTGGTCACAGAGGGAGATGGATTCAAGCCATGTTGTCTTTGGTGGGATTTTATGACAATATGGACTTGAACACCCTGTCTGCCTGCTAGGAGCCAGAAATGCTGTATATGTTCTCTTCTAAACTCTTGTGGCTTTGGGAGGAATGTGACAGGATGGGGGGATGCTCATGGGGTGTCCTGAGGAAACTTCCAGGGTATGGCTCAGGCCAGGCAGAAGGAAGCTCTGGTGATGTGAGCAGCTCTGCTGCCATCCATGGCAGTTCTCCCAGTAACACCTGTTGAAGGCCAGTTTTATCCCCAAGTTTATCTCCAAATAACTGTAAGCCAAAACCTAGAACAGACCTTCTGGAGTAGCACAATGGAGGAGTACTGGTAGAGGAATCTTCTTTCCCAGCCCTGACCCCTGCCCAGCACCACTATCAGTAGCACAGGCTTTCTCTGAACTGTTTTTAGTGGAAAGATTTGTCCTAGAGTCCCCCTGCTGCTTGATGTGAAGACAGCTTCATGTTGCAGCAGCCTGTGCAAAGGATGAGCCTGCACCGAGGCTCCAGTGCTGCTGTTCCTTTCCCACTTGGGTCATCGGCAGTCCTGGCACAGGCGGTTGAGGGGGGGTGCAATGGTCCTCTGCTGCCACATGCCAGCAAAGGCACCCGGGAAGCACAGGAGAGCTGTCTTGCAGTGTATTATCTTACTTCAGGTGCAATACATCATCAAGGAGTGAGAAACCACTTTGGATGGACATGACCTTTTCTCAGGTTCTCAGCTACAATTTTACAACTGAGGGGTGGGAGCTGGAGAAAAAAAAAGAAGCTAAAACCAAACCCAAACACACTGTGGGGTGGGAAATACCAAGCTAATTCCTACTTTCCTTCAGAAGGCTTCAGATAGGAAATTTTCCTGATCCCAATACATATGATTTTTTTTTTTTTTTTTTTTTTTTTTTAAATTTCCCAGAAAGATTAAAATTGTAACTTTCCTTTTTGATGATTTTCCTCTGCCTCCTTTTGGAAGTTTAGTATACTAAAATGGATTGAATTCCCCTCCCCCCCCCCCCGAGATTGGCATAGCTCCCAATTTATTTTTTCCCTTTCTACTGATCTGCTGCCCACTGCCCTCCAATCTGGAAATCATCTGAAAACTTAAGAGTGAGAGAACAAGGAGAAAAACCCTTGAAAACTCCAGTGATCTGTTACCTGTAGATGTTGTAGGGCATGGAGGCATAAGAATATGAGAGGGTCAAGGAAAGATGGCAAGAGATTGTTTTCCTTTTCTAAACCTTTAATTAAAAATACATTTCAAAAGTAAAAAGAAAAAAAAAAAGTGAAGCCTTTTCAGAAACTTTCCACTGAAAAATGACTGGTAACCCCACCTGTCCCCAAATTCCAGATTTTCAGTAAATTACTGTTCAGGTTTGAAAATATTCTGGTAGGAAAACTTTCAACCCCTTTCATTTATAGATAAAACATTTCAGAGCACCAGCTGTAAGGTACACTAATACCACCACTTCTGTGATAATTATTCATCTTCACAAGACAGTTACACAGATACCTTCAGGAGTTTCAGATAGGCCATTGTAGGATCAATTCATCTGGGAAACAAGACCAAACAGAACAGGGTTTCTCTGGAAACCTGTTGTGATTGTACCTGTGCTTGAACAACAGAGAATTAGGTGTATTAGTGAGTCATGAGGGCAGTACCTGAACCAGGATGAGGTGTACATGTTTATTTGAATTGGTACCAAAAAAGACCATTGTTTAAGTTGTTTCCACTGCCTCCAAATGAAAGCTCAGCTTTGCACACCCTCTTTCACTGAGTCACCAGGCATGGGTCCAGGGTGTTTCTTTCAGAGCATGTTTTTCAGAGCAAATCAGATAGATGAGTGTAACCTACTTTCCAGGGCAGTTGCAACGGTGCTGGGTGACTTCACAGAGGACCAGAAAAGGAGCACTTCCAATGGTCCTGCCAGCTTAACCAAACTCTGTTCCAGGTTGATGACACATCATTGTGGGTGGCAATGCTTTAGTCTTTCACTACTCCTCTGTTGTGACAGCTTCACCACAGCCTTAAAGTTGCTGCTCAGTAATCACTGGGATTCAAAGCTTCATCTCATTGAGAAGTTTCCTGTTGACGCCATCTGCATCACAGCTGCTCTTTCTGCAGGGAGCAAGGTGTGGTAGCACAGGATTCTGCGCTGGCTGTAAAGCAAACTTCTCTAGAGCTTGCTGATTGTTAAACATGCTGCCTCTCAGTACTCATCAATGCCTTTTGGTTGCTTGCCACTGCTCCCAGAGCTTTGCTGGCAAAGGGGCCAGCATACAGGCAGGTGCCAGCTGTATCTACTGGTAAAGCACTTGACAGGGACACCTGATCTGGTTTACCCACAGCCAGACTGACCATCTGTGCAGCACAGTGTGGGCATGCCTCAGCTGCAGTGCTGAGTGAGAGTCGGCATTTGTTGGTGGACACTCCTGAGCACACAGACATTAATCTTCCAGCCACTTACTGAAATCCAGGAATGCAGGTCCTGAAGGGAATTTCCACAAGCTTTTCTATTCTACTTGGCAAGGATCACTTGAAGGGTATTTCCTCTGGGGAGGCTTTTTTTTTCCCTCTGGGGTGGACCTTGGATGACCTGGAAGGACTCTAAGAGAAGAGGGATGGAATTCTTTTTCACACAGGAAAGAAGAGCAGAAGGAATTGGTGTCACAGCAGGAGGCTGTTGGGTGGCACTTTGTGAGCTGTGCTACACAAGTCAGATGGGCAACCAGAGCGAATTTGAAGGTGCTTTTTCTTTGACTGTGAGGCCACCCCCATCGGGTTTTACTGATATCATTTGTTCAGTATTAACTCTATCCCTACAAGTAAATTTATGAGAATATAACAGTTTCCTGGGGTAATAGTTTCCTCTCTGCTGCTGAGAAAATTGTGTCCATTATTGGAATAAAGTGGTGATGACTCTTCATGCATTACCATCATGTACTCCCCTGTTGATAGGACCTTATTAGAGATGTGTCAATATATTCAAGTCAGACCCTTGACTAAACAGCTTTTGTTAAATTCAAGCTTTTAAGCCTGGGTTCTAGTCGATGGCCCTGCTACCTTGTAGTGACTGGAATAAGTCTCAGTGTGTCTTTCTACTCTGGGACTCTGGAACTGGCAGAGCCTTAGGGGCCTGTCTGGAGGATTCATGTGCAGTTGGCCCTTGGTTCAGGGGAGAACATCAAGCCTGCATTCCTCCAGATGGATCTCTTCCTTCAAAGTAATCTCTTGGCCCAAATTCTTCCAGTGGATATGCTTCCTTCTTAAAACCAGCTGTGCAGAAGTGCAGCAACAGCAAAATAAAGCTGGTCTTTAGCAAAATGGTCTGTGAGAACATGACTATTCCATGAAATTGAAAAACTGTGGGTAAAAACTACCCAGTACCACAGCACTGGGAAAGGCAGCAATATGTACAATAGCAGTATGATACAGTGCTGTGAAGCACTGTATTTAAGGGATGAATAGGAAAGTCTAGTCTACTCAGCATTTTCTGCCAGACTGCCTGCATCTAATGACTCTTGCAGCAGTCAATCATGCTTTGCACTTCATGTTTCTGCAGGAGCCAAAGGCTGGTCCAGGCAGGTGGAGGCAGGAAACTAGTGTTCTGTTTGGAGCTTGTCTCTGCTGAGAGACTTTGAATCAATCCCTCTACTTTTGTGCGCCTTCCCCATGTATAGGCAATGAAAAAAATTAATTTGCTTTCAAAATACGTTTTCTTCAGCTGATGAAAAACAGTGGTGAAAAGTCATATTTTAACTCTTCTTTCAGAGTGAAGCAGAGGGCAAGTCTCTGAGTGGTGCTTTAAACTTTGACCCCGTACCTGATGCTCAGACTCTGTACAAGGCCATGAAAGGGCTTGGTGAGTTAATTCCAACCACATATGTAAATTCTATGTTGTGCCTATAATTGCCTTAAGAAAATTGCAGTCAGATATAGCACTTTTTTTTTTAATGTGGAAAATTAAAAATTAAAGTTTCCTTAGTACATACTTCAACTTCTATATGAAGGCAATAAACTAGGGGAGGTTATCTGAATAACAGCAATGTGCCTTTGTTGGGACAGAAGTGTGTCCTTGTGACCAAGAGGCCCAATGGTATCCAGGGATGCATTAAGAAAACTGTGTCCAGAAGGTCTAGGGAGGTTCTCCCCCCTCTCTACCCTGGTGAGACAATGCCTGGAAAACTGTATCCAGTTTTAGGCTGCCCAGTTCAAGAAGAGACAGGCATCTACTGGAGAGGGTTCAGTGGAGAGTTATGAGGATGATTAAGGGACTTGTACATCTCTCCTATAAAGAAAGGCCGAGAGAACTGGGGCTGTGTTGTTTAGTCTTGAAAGAAGATGACTGAGAGGGGATCTTATTAATACCTATAAATTTCTGAGAGGTGGGTGTCAAGTGGAGGGGGCCAGTCTCTTTCCGTGGTGCCCAGTAATAGGAGAAGGAATAATGGGTATAAGCTAGAACACAGGAAGTTCCACCTCAACATGAGAAGGAACTTCTTTACTGTGAGAGTGACAGAGCCTGGAACAGGCTGCCCAGAGAGGTTGTGGAGTCTCCTTCTCTAGAAACTTTCAAAACCCACCTGGATGCATTCCTGTGTGGCCTGCCCTAGGTCATCTTGCTTTGGGAGGTGGGTTGGACTCTATGATCTCTAGAGTTCCCTTCCAACACCTAACATTCTGTGATTCTATTTGAATTGGGATTTTGGACTAGGTTCAGCTTATTCTGTGCACTGTGTTTATGGTTTACTGTTGCTCTCCACAGGGACTGATGAACAAGCTATAATTGATGTCTTAACCAAGAGGAGCAATATGCAGCGTCAACAGATTGCCAAATCATTCAAAGGACAGTTTGGAAAGGTTCTTATAAAACAAAGCCATATTCAGTCACTGTTTCATTGCATGCAGGATGTAGTAAATGGGTGTACAGCTCATCCTGTGAGCAAGATGCAAGCACTATGCAGGTCTTCTGCAAATAAGTAGATGAATATTTATTTATAAAGCCTGACATGAAATTAATTTTTCATTTGAAAAATTGTTTTTCTCCCTAAGATTGTAATAGTTTTCGTAAAATGCATTTTGACTGGACATACTTCTAAAAAAATCTATTTTAAATTAAAGCATAACTCCTTATTGTTTCCAAAGCTGTACAAAAATTGATACCCTTCTAAGCGGCATATTGCATAAAATATTGGCTTGGGTTTAATGATATTTGGTTAGAAATGCTGAAAGTGGAAACAAAATGTGGTTATTGACAACCATGTGTTCCTGTGTTTATCTTTCTGTATTTGATAAAAATCTTACTTTTATTGGGAAAACTTTTCCACCAACCCACCTGCCACCAGCTCTACTCTGGAGTCTCCAGTGATCCTTGCTGGAAAGGGGACTGCTATGCAAGGGCCTTAGAAAGGGAAGAAAATGGGACTGGGGCAAGTATGGGACAATGAATAGAGTGCTTGCATCTCACTAAACCAGGGTGATTTGTACTCTAAAAATAACTGCATTATAGTGAAGGAAAGTTTGAAGTCTGTCTTCAAATAGACTACACGGCTGATTGTGGAAAAGTCCTGGGTGCATGTTTATATGCAGGCTTTGGGAATCAGTTCTGTCTGAAGCTACATCCCTTGCTCAGTTTAACACCTTCAGCTGCCTGGTTCCACTGACTGAGTAAAGCACAGTGGAGAGAGATTTTCATCTTCTTTACGCTGCTGTGGAATTAATTAGTACCTGTGAGAAGCTTGAGTACTGGGTGAACAAGGAATCTGGAAGGACCTAGACAAATCCATTTTTGGAGTTAGGTGCCTTTTTCAGTCTTAGGATGAAACTATCACTGCAGTACTGTCATTCAGCTTCATTGCTGTGGGCCACGGGGATGGAAACATCACCAGGTAGTAAAAAGACCCTGTGAGGCTTTTTGTGTAACCATGTGATGCATGTTTAACAGGATCTGATTGAAAGCCTGAAGTCTGAACTGAGTGGCAACTTTGAGCAACTCATTGTAGCTCTCATGTACTCCCCATTCAAGTATGATGCCAAAGAGCTCCATGATGCCATGAAGGTAAGCAAATTGCATGCTGCTATCATAGTAGCAGCACAGATAGAGTGCTAATTTCCTGTAACTGTGCTTATTAATGCAAGTTGTAATAACTGAACTGTTACACAATTGTTTGTTATTAGCAATAGCCTTTGAGAAATAGTTAATTATACTATTAATGCATGTTCTGAGGGAAAATGCTGCTTTAGTATTTAGAGCTGTATGAGAGTTTCTGCACGTACGTGTCTAGTAGAGCTTGGGGAAGGCAACAGCAAAACTGAATTCCTCTTTGGCAAAGAATGAACATTTAGAATCACAGAATGTTAGGTGTTGGAGGGGGCCTCTAGAGATCATAGAGTCCAACCCACCTCCCAAAGCAGGATCACCTAGGGCAGGCCACACAGGAATGCATCCAGGAGGGTTTTGAAAGTTTGTAGAGAAGGAGAGAGACTCTACAACCAATTTGGGGAGCTTGTTCAGGTGCTCTGTAACCCTTACAGTAAAGAAGTTTTTCCTCATGTTGAGGTGGAACTTCCTGTACTTGAGCTTGAATCCATTGCCACGTTATGGTTTGTTATGGCCCACACATTATAGTTTTCAGTTACAACATCTCTTCACTGCTTTCTGCTATGCCTCTACTGAACAGAGCTCAATGACAAGAAGTTAACTGCTTTGTCCCCCACCTGAGATATGAAACTTGTAAGAAATCAGAAGAGTGTTGGTGCAAGGGCCAGACTGGGCTTGGCTAGGATCCACCTATTGATACAGTGTCTTTTCAAGTTTCAGATGTAGAGAAGTCTGTTAAAATGGTACAAAGAGCGACTGACTAGACAAGCACTAGTTTAATCATAGCTCTCTAATTCTACCTGTCAAGATCAGAAGGATCCAAATCCAGAAATGTATTATAGAAGTGCAGGGTTTCATAAAATTATCCTTAACGAATTAGGCATCTCAGTAAAAGAAAGTGTTCAAACCAAGTATGTTTTGTGTCTGCAGCTTTTATCATGAGTTTCTCACAGCTCAACATATAGTCTAATACTTTGCTTCTACCCAACTCCTCACTTGACCATATTTCTCTAGCAATAAATTACACTCCATGACTAGATGCCTTTCTTCACCTTTATTTCTCCACTATGTTTCTATTAAAGGGTGTGGGAACAAGTGAGGGTGTTATTATAGAGATCCTGGCATCCCGAACAAAAGCACAGATCAAAGAGATAATCAAGGCGTACAAAGAAGGTAAAGTGCCTGGGGCTCCGATTTCTGTGGTGAGAGTAATGTGTGACTGCCTGATTGCACAGCAGGAATGGTGTTACCAGCTACCACTGTCAGCAGGAAAACGGGTTTTTTAAAAGCAAGAAGATGCAACCTCTCTCTGCTTTCAGCCTGGCAAACAGAACATGGCTATGCTGAAAGAATTTGAAAATCCCTTTCTAGATCTCCATCCAGCTACTGGAAAAGGTCAGCAAATCACAAATGTGGTTCAGCTTGGCCACGCAGGCTATTGTCAGAATGAAAACAGAACTATGCACTTGGCTTTTTTTTTTTTTTTCCTCCCCATAAAATACATTCTAGATGGGAATTTATCAAATATATATTTGTAAATATTTGATATCCCTTTGGTCCCTTAAACTACATCTCTAACATTGGCTCTGTGTTTACACCCTACACATCAGTGACTCAGTCGGATGCAAATGCCGACCTGGGTGTCAATGAGAGTGTGAGCTGACTCAGCCCTGTTTTTTTCCCTTACAACCTTCTTGACTGGTGTCAGGCTACAGTGTGTCCTTGGGTGACTGGTAATATCCTGAGTACATCACCCAAATAACAAATCATTCCCTTGTCCTTCTCTTTCCCTTGGGTAGAATACGATTCTGATCTGGAAGAAGACATAAAATCGGAAACAAGTGGCTACTTTGAACAGATTCTGGTTTGCCTTCTTCAGGTAATGCTAGGGAAGAGAAATGAGAGTATAAAGCACTTCACATTTTTCTCCTCACGATTTTAGTGCCTTTCAGTGAAGGAGTTAGCACTTGTGCTGCCTGAAACACTGCTTGAGTACTCTGCAGAAATAGATAGCTGAGAAGGATAATTGATCTTTGCCCAGAACGCACACTGTGGTTCTTATGTATGGAAAAATATTAATGAGACAAAATGGTTACCTTTCTTTTTCTTCTCACAGGGTGAGAGGGACAATGCCACTCTCTATGTGGACACAGCACTGGCTGTCCAGGATGCAGAGGTACTCTCAAATCCCTGTGATATGCCTGTATCCCATGCGTCCTGAACTTCAGAGTGCTTCAGTGGGCAGCCGATTCCTGGTCAGAAGAGTTGGATCCACAATAGTTTGGAGAGGGGTGGTCCACAAGCAGAAGTAATTTGGAGTTCTTCAATTTTGCCTGCACTGCTGAGCCTTGCTGTTCCAAAGAGGAGCAATAAGAGCTAGGCTTGGGCTCAGCTGCTTTTGATATGTGAAAATACATCGGTATGAGCAAAGAACAGAGAAGAAAACTTGAGAGTATTGTTGACTGATGGGAAGAGTGGAGGTAGTGGCTGCTCCAATTTGACTAGAAGACAGGGTTTTCATAATCAACCATTGTAGGAGAGTCCAGGTCACACTGTTTTAGGTTACTTCAAGCCCCTTTACCCTAGCAGTACCTTAAGCCAAACTCTGTTTCTTTATCAGGTGCGCACACAGAGCATCTCTCTAACAACTCTGCATTATATTACAGACTCTCTATGCTGCTGGGGAGAAGATACGGGGCACTGATGAGATACAGTTCATCACCATCTTGTGCACAAGGAGTGCCACACATTTGCTAAAAGGTATGGAGCAAAACCCATGCTCCCGAGCCTCTGTAATTAGTCAAAAGGAAGAGGCAGGGCTATAAATGGGAGAAGCAGGTGGTCAGAAAAACTACCCAAGTCTGTCTCCTAATCCTTGGTTATTCAGTGATCAAAAGCTGCCAGCAGTTTTTGTGAAAACTTGGTGCTGCTAAAAATCAAGTGGTTTACTGTGGAGTCCTTATACAATGTTGATGGCTGGATGGTATAGCTAGTTTTGTAAACCCAAAGAGAGTGAGAGTGCCTTTCCAACCAGGTAGGAGCATGCAGTGGATGGACCCACTTGGATGTGTGTTCCTCTGGGTTTTTCCCAGTCACTGAAAAAGCAGATGGTTACTCAGCACTGGAGAATCATGGGATGCACCCTGCATTTCTGTCCCAGGTTCTTCTGAGGGCATCAGAAGCTGCTGGGAGGGAGGACACTAACCCAGCCCCAGCTAAGGGAGCCCTCAGCTCCCCACTGCCCCATGCAGCAGAGACCTGGCCTTGTCATCTCAAGACTTTAGAGGCATTCTGAGGCTCTGACTAATAGATTTTATTACATCAGCTGAACCCAGGCATATCAAATACTGTGTAAATCAGCTGGACCTGAACTGGTAAATTTAGCTGGTGGTAAGTTAGGTATGCTTCGGCTTTTTCAAGCTGAGGTCTTCCGAGGCTGTTTTCTAGGCACTGGAGGCCAGCTCCCACTTATGTTTTAAATTTAATGTCCCAGCATCACTTGGAAAACAAAGGAACAAAAAGTGGTCTCTAGTCTTTTGCTGTGTCTGCCTTTAAGAACTGGATTTCAACTAGTGGTTGTCAGGATGCAAATGATCTTTGAGATTTAGTGTATCACCAAGCAAGTAATTTCCTCTGTACTACAGCAGCCTGTAACTGTTTATCTTTAAAACTTGAGTGTCATTGGTGAAGCTAATTTTTAACTTTTTTTTTTTTTTTTAATATATATATCAAGGGTAGGCTTGAGTCAAGAAGGTTCTGTGCATCTATTTATTCTATGGTATTACTTTTCCTCAAAGTATCTGAGCATTAATATTTAGGTATCTGATCTTGAATGCTGAGCAAACTTCATTAAGATGTCCATTGCATTACAGAGCAGTTTTTCTCCTTTGTTAATCCAAAAGCAAGGGATCAACTCTGAAAGCTGTATATCTGAACCCCAGAGTATATAAGGTGAACAACAACTCTGTTGCTGAGCTTTTGTTCAAATATCTTGGAACCTGCATGTGTGTTTTGCTCATCTTTTCTGAGTTTGTGTTTTTTCTTTCTTTTTAATTTTATTTTATTTTTTTTTAATGTGGTTGAAATAATAAGTTTTCCCAAACCGTTCTAATCATTTTAACATCCAAGGGCCATGATTAGCATAGTCCTAGATTTCATTTTTTGTTCAGCTCCTGAAGCTAGGAAAATGAACAAACACAAGACCAACTGATAGAGTTGTGCCTATCCTTCTGTTGTCAGCTTCATTTCTGTGGTTAAAGCCAGCAATGAAGGGCCAGATTTCCAAATGAACGTAAGGTGACTGAACTTGTATTTTCAAATGAAGGTGAGGAATTAAGAACTGTGGATGGGTTAGGCTTTTGTGAACGTTGCCATCCAGTTTTTGTAGCTGATTACCAGGATTGACTAAAGCCTCCTGAAGTTGGTGCAAATATAGCCACTGCTTTAGCACAATCAATACCTGTAAACACTGGTCACAAAATGCCTGAGAGGTTACTTGGTAAAAACTGAATTTCTCTGTGTTTCAAATAGTGTTTGAAGAATACCAGAAACTGGCTGGCAAGAGCATAGAAGACTCTATCAAGAGTGAAACTCATGGTTCACTTGAGGATGCCATGCTGGCTATTGGTAAGAGCAGCTATGTTTCCCCTTCTCTTGTTTGAGTCTGCTGTCTTTTCTTCTGCAGCAGTTGACTGTTATGGGATGGCTTTATTTATAAAAGTATCTGGTAGGAAGTAAAGGGTACTTCTTAGGTAAGATAAACTCCGATATGAGGGACACACTGAATTAATGGAAAGCATATTCAGTCTCTGTTACCTGCTGCCCTAGGCTGGAATTACCATTGATTCTTACTGAGACTTTTTGTTTGCCTAGTGAAATGCACCAGGAATGTCCATTGCTACTTTGCAGAGAAGCTGTACCATGCTTTGAAGGTAAAACTCTTCATTGTAACTAACTTCATTTCTGGACTTAACTTGCAACATGGTTTCCACCAATTCAAATTAGAAGAGCCAAGGTTTTGGTGAAATCCAGCAAGTTTAGTGTTACCATTGCAAGTAATAGCAGAATCCCTCCAAACCCCTTGGGTAGAGAAGTACCATTTAAGCTTGAGATATCAAGGGAGTCTCACTTTTCTGCCTTAGGAGCCTGCAAGGCACCTAGGGCTACCTTCTGGAACATGGACAAAGCTTCTAGAAGAGGCTTTTCTAGGAGGTTGACTAGAATGGAGTTTTGCCTGTAATGTTAACTTAATGGACTGGACCACAGTATTTTCTGTTTAGGAAGCAATTCTTTCAATGACAGTATAATATTAAAGAGTTCCAAATGGAGATACATAAAGTATCTGCAGATTATGCCCCTGTAACTCTTAACTGATAAGTAAAAGATGTCAGCTCTCCCAATTTTGTGAAGTTGAGATGACTGATTATTTTTATTATCAACATAATCTTAATTTCCCTGTGATTAAATAATACTGGCTGAAGTCAAGTGTTGCATGTATGATGCTGCAGAAGGACAATATGTATTCAGTGCCAACTTCCAACTGTGTAGCATGTTTGCTTTTGCAATTGATACATGCAAAGATTTGTAGCACACTTCCATGGTGGGCTTGTGGTATTGACAGTGGTCCCTGGCAGGAGGGTGGGAATTGACCCTCCAGAAAGAGAAGCAGATATGCTGCAGAACAACGTTTGAATGCTAACTCATCCTGTCCTGGACCAGTTTGCAACACCATATTCCTTGAACACCCACTAACATCACAGACTAATATATTTGTCATTTCCAGGGGGCTGGTACAAACGACAAGACCCTTATAAGGGTGATAGTTTCTCGAAGTGAAATTGACTTAAATCTTATAAAGGCTGAATTCAAGCATATTGCAGGAAAGTCTCTCTCCAGTATGATTTTGGTAAGTAGCATCCTGATGATGGTTTTTTGCTGTCATCATATACATTCCTAACCTGTCCAGCACTGTGGGATGCTTCCATAGTTGTTTTCAGTAAAAATGTCATTTCTGCTAAGATCATAGCTCTTCTTCATTAGGTCTGTTAACATCATCTCCTTCAGAGACGTATGACCAAAGGGTAAGTCAGATTGTATGCTCTGTAAGTGACTTGGGCAAAGCCAAACCTGAGAGGCTGCTCCAGGCTTTTCATGGACTAGACTGTATCTGTGCACTTCATGATCTCCTAGATGAATCTAGATTGATTTAATTCTCCCCATACTGCAGCACCATTTTCTCCTCTCTCTCTGCTATCCTTGACTATCTCAAGTCAGAGAGATATAAGTCAAAACAGTGCTGGGATTTTTTTTGTTGTTGTTTTTGTTTGTTTTGGTTTTTGTTTTGTGGTTTTGGTTTGTTTGTTTGTTTGTTTTGGGGGGGGTTTTTTAGCTGATTTATCCAAGAAGAAGGCCTAGTCTATGCTGTGGTGCGAGAGGTTTAGAAACTGAACCTTGTCAAAGCTTATTGTAGCTTTTGAGGTTTGAGTCTCATCTTTGTGTGAATGACCCTCCCCTGTTAGGGCTGAAATGCTGGGTTTTACCGTTTGTCCTCAGGACTCTAGGATATTCTTCTCCTCAGGTGCAAATGGCACAGAAGCCCTATCCTTAGCAGTCCCCATGGGAAGTCTGGTTCTATAATGAAGGCTCTTTCTTCTAATTGACACTGTCAGTGTCTGTCATGTTGATTAATGATCAGTCTTCAAGGGTCTGTACATAACATTCATTCCTTTTGAGAACTGGAACTGGCTTTACACCTGTTGTCGCAAAACATTCAAAGGAAGCAAATTTTTTTATCTAATGGTATTCTCTGTAGTGTTTCTCTAGACCAAAATGACAATGTTGGTGGCTTTTAAAAAAATGTTACCTGTTAGGGCTAATTATACTGCTGTTTCCCTTCCTGTAGGGGAGCGACACTACACAAATACCCAGGGACATAAAATCTGAGCACAACAGGCTTGGCTGCTTTCATTTGTGCTGACTCTGTGCCACTCTGTGGGATGGAGCCCTGATCAATTGCTCACCTGGATTCCAAAGGAAAGAATTGCACTTGATAAATATTATTTCAGGTGGCAGTTACAAGCCTCATTTCTCCATTCACTTTTGATGGTGTACCTGCTGGCAGTAACTCTGCTGAAGTCTGTCTTGCTCTTTCCAAAGTCCTTTTCCTATGTGGGCATATTGCACAGCCTGACAAAGTCAGCACTCAGAGCATGTAGAGGAACTTTCACATTCACCTTTTAATTTTTTTTTTCTCCTGTCAGGATGACACCAGTGGTGATTACAAGACAGCCTTGCTGAATCTCTGTGGCAGTGAGTGACAAAATCTATGAGGAAGATGTTGAAATGGATACAGAGAAAAAATAAACAGTGAACAAGGGTCTGAAAATTTACATGCACAAAGTCTTTACATTGATCCACGAGGGGAGAAAAAGAAGAGCACATTAATAGTCAAGATTTCCAAAGCTTTCTGAAGGATGTGAATACTTATTACACATTAAAAGCTATTCACTTCCCTAACAGTTTTTCAAAGTGGGAATGTTTCTTTTTTGTTTTCATTATGTCCTGTGGAACTTCCCTTCTCTTTTAACACACTGTAAAGGGTGACATTGGGACGTGAAATTAAAGGCTTTTAAAAACTCTATGTAAGTGTTTCACGAGTCTGAACAACCCTAGAAAGCTTGGACTGTCCTGAAGACTTGCTAACTGCATTAGGACAAGCTGGTACAGCGCTGACCATTTGATACTAGCAGTGTGAGTCTGGAAGGAGTCTCAGATATTAATGAGGCTGTAGGGCATGGGTCAAAGGGAGAATTCATTCCTAGGGGCAACTAATTTAGCTGCTTTATCTGCATAACTCCAATGGGGGATCCCCAAGGAGCAGGAAATTGCAGAGATAAACTGGCTGTAAGCATGTGAAAGTTGAAAGCTCTGTGCCTGATTTCCTTCTTGCTTGCGTGTCTGCGAGGGGAGACTGGCAAGTTCAGGGCATGATACCAATCTCAGGCTGTAGGAAAATCAAAACTGGGGCAGATTTGATTTTGTTGAATATAGGATAATCTGCTCTTGGGAGCAGACCTGTTTCTGCTCCTAGTTTCACAGTAACTTCACATAAGTCAGTGGATTCCCTTGGGAGCTCCCCCTCAACTCCATGACTGCACCTACCACTTGCTGAATGAGGCCTCAGATTTGGACAGTGATACAGAGAGAACAGAATGAAATGCTTTGAGAGGCTTGGGTCTGCTTTGACTGATGATTCTTCACACTTAAAGCAACTCATTTAAATGTCTTAATTATACAAAGCCATTATGTTCAGAGAAGTAGCTTTCTATCGGGTGAATATTCTGGCAGAGGGGTGGTTTCTCTCTTGCGCTGCTGAAATGAGCAGGAGCTAGTGTAGTGAGAGCTCAAAAACTCTTTGGGAGTCTGGGCAGCAGACCTGGGGTCAGGGTATCTGCATTCCTCAACTGAACATGAAGAGGAGGAAGTTTCAGTCGCTGATCCTTTAAGTGCTTGTGTTTTCAGAGGTATCCCGATTACTCACGTGGACTGAAATAAATTGGAGGCATATCTCTATAATGAGCATCAAGGGGAGGTTCTTCACTCAGTTTTTGGGAGATGTGGACCAGCTCCAGGAATTAAAGGTCAAGGAATCATATGTGCCTTCTGCTGGCCCAAGGACCCATCAAATTTTTCCAAGAGCCGCTGTTCTCGTTGACACTGATGATCAGCCTTCCCCTGACTTTTCTTAAAAGCAGGTTCAAGCGCTGATTTCGAGTGAAAAGCATGCCAGGCCCTGCAATGGGATGCCTGCTGCAGAGAAACCCGTGCTTACACCACCATCTTGTGGGTGCCAGCCAGCCTGTGCACAGCCCAACCGGCGGGACCGCGGCGGGGAGCTCTCGGGCTCTGTCGAAGTGGGTGAGTGGAGCATCCTGGTCACGCCACCCCGTGTAGTGTCCAGAAGCCTTGGTGCAGGGCAGGGCTGCAGAGGGAGAGGTGCAGAACAGGCATGGGGTGGTGAGATTTGGTCCCTTTTAAGAAATACACACTTTCCCTTGTAGCTGCTTTAAAAGCTGTAATGAAATGGCACTTTGACTGCCAGCTGTCCCCTTCATGATTCCAGTTTAAGGACTCAGCCTGCAGCCTCTGAGCTCTGGTATGGCTAAGAGCCTCTGCAGAAATGCTGTCCTTTGACCAGACCTGTGTGATGAGTTTTTAGAGAAAATATAAGCAGTTGTACTTATGTTTGGTGTATTATATCAGAAAGGCCAAATGAGAATTTGAGAATTGCCTAAGCAAAGAGTGTGAATGATTTATATGGTTGTATCACCAACATTTACATCTCCTGAAGCTGGACAAGCAGTGAGTGAGAAGTAAACCCAGCTCTGAGTGACTTAAAATATGACTAGAAAAGACTAATGAAAGCTTGGCTCTTCAAAGGTATTTTATGTCAGTGATATCTACTGATTTCGCCAAAAATGTTGTGCTTATATCATCTTGGACCCCCCGTTGTTTCATTTTCAGGCTATTCTGATTAGAGGTTGTCTTTTCTCATTGGCCAGTGTTTAGCACAGTGGGTTAGGATTAGAGCTGTTTCTGTGTAGTTGTGGTCCCAATTTATTAATAATAGCTTGGGTGATGTAAGGTGAATTGCTCACAGGAGATCAACAGTAAAACTGGGAAGGAGGAACAAGTGAGGGAAGCTGATTCTATCACCAAAATTGCTGGGAAACAAAACAACTGTAAAACATCAATAAAGATTTAATTACATATTGATTGCTGCTAAAATGTTCCCTGGGTGAACAGGTGCTTTAATAAAGTGGAATCAATTCCTAAGCTGTTCTAACCAGTCTTTTCAAAATGCTAATATTGACTTAGGGCCTTTCTATTTATTCACAGTTTAATTAATGTGATTTTATTGCACAAAAATCAAGATAAAATCTCAGTAAAGAAAAGGTAACAAGGGCAGTGTGAAAAATGCCCAGGACTAGGCAGTGGTTTTCTACATCCTGTGCTGCAGCAAGACCTGTGTGCAGGGAGTCTCCAGAGCCTGCCACCTTGCTATCCCTCCCTGGGTGGCTGCTCTGTGTCCTCAAATGCAGTGCACTCACAACAGGAGCCTTGCTAACTGGCAGCACGGTGGGGTGTAGGTGCTTGAGCTCTCTGCTCAGCTCACATGTAGGTGTACATAGGAATTGTTGACTGCAACTACTATCTCTGTTCCTGACACCTGGGAAAACTAACAAAAATCTATTCCAGATATGATACCAATGCACATAAATTATATTTAACTCCTGAAGGCTCCTATTCCAGAGAAAGTTGACTTGATATAGTGTTGCTTAATTCTCCCATGATCCCAGTGCAGATGTGGCCTGAAAACCAGAAGGCTTGACCACAGAATCCCCAGGCAAGTGTAGGCTCTGCTTAAGATGACACAGAGAAGAAGAAAAGATTGAATGGGTCTGGCTTCAGTTGTATTTCTATTTTGCAACAGTTTGGAGTAATTTTTGAATAAAATATATTTAAACATTCAACCTAAGGTTAAAAAAAAAAAAAAATTGTTCCTGTCAGGAAGTGGAAGAAAAGAACAACAAATATCTTAGATGGGCAACGTGGGAGATCTCTTTCCCATTTCCCCATGCTTAGCAATGTTTTTTAAGGGGCAGAAGTAATCTAAGGAGGACATTCAATCTTCCTGGTTTCCTCCTTTTTCTCCAGCAGCGCATGGAGGTACCCTGGGTGATGTAGATTCTTGAGCTGGTGGTGAGGTGAGGCAGGGAAAGAGCCCTCTCTGAAGCACCAGAGCTGGCACTGAGGCAGCCCAGACAGAACTTCTCTTCAGAACAGAGGGTAAGTTTGCCAAAACACAAAACAGCACAGTGAGTGACCCAGGGGGTAAGGGGAGGTTCTAAGACTGATGGCCCTGTTAGTTGTTCTGGGGTGGACCAAAGGGAAGCTCAAGGGTAGAGCATCTTTATTGCTGGGCAGATGGGAGCCTCTCTGAATGAAAACTGCTGATTATTTTTTATTGTTAAATTAATGGTAAATAAGTGTTGATTTATTAATATAATGTGCTCTGGTGAGAAAATACTGCCTGCCCTAGGCATCCAGATGGGATAAGGGAGTCTCCTAGTGTTGTAGCTTATTGCCTGGCTTTCTTGAAGGAGCCCATTGTGCTGCCAACGTGGCCATCAGTGCAGTGAGGTCTTCTCCTCAGACTACATGTAAACAAGGTCACTCTGATTCTCCATCACTCCCATCACTGCAAATAATACTGGCCTTGTAAGTAGCTGTTGATCAGTCTTCTGATATCATCCACCTGAACCCAAAGGACTCATCCCTGAAGTTCCAAGAAAGTACCAGTAGTGAATTTGTTGTTCACCAAAAACTTTATGTTAGGCTGCAGGAAAAAACTTGTACTTTAGTTTTTATATATGACTGTCCTCCCAGAAGTTGACAGAAACAGTCAGACCTATCAAGCTGGGCCCCCTCCTGTTTGGAGGAAAGCATGAGTTGTTCAAGCTGTACCTCTATTTTCCCAATATCCCTTTCTGTTCCAAACCTAAATTAGCCATGGTGCATTAGTATAATGCCTCACACTGCTCATGTCTGTTGGAGGCTTAGGACTGGCATTTATGACCTAAAGTTATGTGCCTGACACTTAAGGTTGTCATTGGTATGAGAGTTCAAATCTCCCAGGGACTTTATCCCATAATACTTAGTATTTCTTCAAAACTAGAAGAATGTGCATATGGTGATATTTTTCTATGAAATATAAAACATATGGATAAATACCAGGGGTATTATAGTACTGAGAAATCTTTCCTGCATTATTGGCTAGATAAAAGTACTTATTACAAAAGAAATGCAGATGTCTGTAGATTCTGTACTTGCAGAGATCTAACATTTGGAGAAATAAATAGCTCTGGATCACACAGAGGAACCAGTGCTGTTCTCTCTGTGGAAATAAAGAACAGGATATGTTGTCGGCACAATATTATAAATAAATAGTGAGCAATGCAACACAAATCTGTAATTGAATTTAGGATTTCAGTTGAAATTGCTCTTTGGAGTTATAGATGTTGCTCTTTGGAGTTCAGAGCTCTGAAATTGAGTTACAGTCCAAGCAGGAACTGAGTCATGTGTAGCAATGTTCTAGGGAATCAGAGAATCACAGTCAGCACTGGGCAAAATGTTATTGACAGTAGTATATTCACTGAAAAATGGCATTTGGTAGACATAAATGAAATGTAACCAAGCTTTTAAAAGATAGTCAGGCAGAAAAATAGGGGGAAAAATGAAAGTCAACATTTCAATGTATTGATTTAAAATGGCAACTTTATTAAAGAATCTATTTCAAGCTGAGAAACAATTCTTAAAAGGTTTCATTAGACTGAAGCTGAAACATGACATTTTGAAGGGGGGAATGTTAAATATTTTGGTTTGCCTTGGAATATTTTATTTTTACTTTCCAATATATCTCCTAAGTTTATGGTTTAGTTTAAGCCAAAGATCCCTTGTTATTTTAGCCATAACAAAGACCGATGCCCTTCAAAAGGGAAAGGAGAGTTGTTGCTTTAAATGTCACTAGCAATCTTCTCCAAAAGAAAAGATCAATGTTGTGGGGGCTAAATTCTGAGTTGAAACAGATCCCAAAAGGCCTAGACAAGAAGAAAAAGGAAGAGTATAGCTGATGTCAACTTCTTGCCTTTCCAGAACTTCCTGTTCAAAGCTTATTAAGCATATCAGAATCATCCAACAGCTTTGCAACCTTCCTCTCTTAGTGACTTAGGCTTTGCTTTCCACAGTTTCCAGGGTTTCACCTTAATCTTACTTCATTACTTAGCTGGGAAGCTACTTTGACATAGCAATATGAAATATTTTTGTAAGAAATGTTAAGTCATGATCAACTTTCTAGTTTGCAGAGGAAAAGTAGTAAATGGAAGATATGGAAACTTGTTCACACTCTGTGCTGAACAAGTCTGAATACAGCTTATTGTTCAGAAGTTTATTAGCTATTTAGAATTCTTTTTTCCCATCCTAAAATACTAGAACATTTATTCAATAAGCTGGTATCATAGACTCAAAATAGGATTCCTTACTAAATAAATGGACCTACTGCTTTCCCTAATATCATATAGTATAATTCATATTAATTCAAGAAATTAATAGGGTGGTGAAACACTGGAATGGGTTGCCCAGAGATGCTGATGCCTCATCTCTGGAAATATTCAAGGTCAGGTTGGACAGGGTCTCTGAGCAACCTGACCTAGTTAAAGATTTCTCTGCTCATTGCAGGGGGGGCGGGTTAGACTAGGTGACCTTTAAAGGTCCTTTCCAACCCTAACTATTCTATGATAAACGCACTTATTCCTTACTGCTTGTTGTGCTTCTGGGATTGGAAGAAAACCCTTTCACAAGGCAGTTTTCTGCTCTAAAGATGTGATAGCTCTGGATTTCTAAGCTGAAGCTGTGTCACCATGAGTAATGTGCTAATTGTAAAAGCCAGGTAGAGATAGATCTTTAGTTCCTAGGACTATCTGTAATGAGGCTAAATTTATTAATTTCAGGAAAGTGTTCTGATTCCATAATAGAAGCTGTTAAATAAATAGGATTTTTAAGCAGTAAAGAACAAGACCTGTTTCTTCTGGAGCACTAGATATTGTCCAGAGTTAAACTGGTGATCCAGTATGATACAGTTTGTAAGCATCACACTAAGTCTACAGTTCCTTTCCCTTCCTCTTTCATCCAGATCATCCTGTAAGAAATCTATAGCCACATTACTTATCTCTTTTATTGACAGGTATTCTGGAAAGGCTGGTCAGACAAAGTACGATGCTGAAAACCAGGCTAAATTCAAAGAAAAGCTTTAAGAGATCATCTGTGTTCACGCATGTAATCATTTGTCTAACAGCTGATTCCCAAACAAAATTATACCAGGTAAAAGTTGGAAGAAGTGTTAGTTTGGGGTTTTTTGATGGAAGATAGAAAGAGAAGATTCTTCTCAAACTAGCCAAGTAACGAGTAGGCATTACTACTCTTTTCTAGTTTCCTGGTGAATTTTTCACATGGTTCTAATGATGGGTCATAACCACTTTGTTAAATGTTTCAGTGACAGTAAACACAGCAGAAATAATTGTCTAGAATATATTGTGCCTTAAAGCTCTCTCAATAGCTTAGGAAAATTGTGGTTAAAAACTGTGGCATCTGGATGACCTTTCTTTTGCTGTTCTTCCAGATAATACTAATACTCAATTCTAGTATAAATAAAGGCAAACACTAGTGATAATAAACTTTCAAACTCTGTCACTGACTTGTTTATAGCTAGGTTGTTACTTGAGAGATCCAGTGCAATTTAAAATCCAATAAATTGAAATAAACTCACTCCATTTTGGAGGCTGTTTATGAACTCTTTTAATTTGGTGTCATATTTATTTGGGGAGAATTAGATTATCCTATTCATTAGATGCAGTGGCCGGTGATGAATGGAACAACATTCCACATCAATGGCATTAATTGAATCCTTGCAAACACAGATAATATCCCTGCAGGAAACAGGAGAAGATGGAAAAGTTCTCCAAAGTAGGTCTGCAAATACTGTAGTGAAGAGTGAGTGCTATTGGATAGCCAAGATTGTTTACAGCAGTTGAATGCTTTTCATTTTTTGTGAGACTACTTGAAGACTATTTATGATGTCTAGGCATACAATTTAGATCAGATGCCCATGATGCTTGGTTGCATGGTTGCACAAGTGTGTGTTGAAGGGAAGCTCCAGCTCAAAGGCTGAGTTTAAACAGAAACACCACACAATGTATGAAGCAGGTGACAGATCTAGCCAAGGGGAAAATAGGTGGTTTAGGATGTGGTTTAATGACACAGTTTAGCTGCTGTGTTAGATACCTGTTACCCTAGCAGACCTGATGTACTTCCTTTACTCTGGTACTTATCTGACTCGATGAGCTGGTTCTGGGGACAATTCAGCAAAGAACTTAACTTAGTATTTGCAACCTGAGGCTGAAAATTTCTTTCAAGGGGTTGCCTGAATCAACTGAGCTGCTCACTGATGGTTAAAGAAAACTGTTTCACTCTCAGTTCCCTGCTCCCAACCTTGTGCTCTTGCCTGTCACTGCTCCCAGGCCTTGTCTGACCACATGCCAGCCCTAACAGTAAAAAAAAAAAAAAAAAAATTTAACACTTCTTTGCCTTGGAAAGCAATTGCAGCATCTTAGCCTGAGATGATAGCCAAGGCAAGGAAAAAATCCCCTGCAGTGGGCAGGAAGGTCTTACTCCAGCTCAGCAATAACAAACCTGCCTCCTCCTTTTTCTGCCGGCTCAGACCTCTGCCCTGGTCAGATCATCAGACTGCTGGTAGCATTACAGGGGCATTAATGAGGCTGATGGAAGGGAGGGTAGGGCCTTGCCAGTCAGGCAACCGGATTGCTTACCTTGGGTTTTGCATTGCACATTTTCAACATGTCTTTTTCAGGATCACCCATGATATTTGAAGCAGAACCAAGGAGAGAGTACAGGTCTTCTGTGCTGCAGGCTAGGGCCATAACTAAACCCTTTGCCTCAGGGGAAATTTATTTCAGAAGGCAGCCATAATCAAAAAGACTGGCAGAACTTCCAGCAAAACAGAGTCAAGCCTCGGGTTGGTAACAAGACCCAGATGATTTCCACCCAGCTCAATCAATAATCTATACCTGGGTCTGTTGAGGATTTCTCGGAAATGTGTCATTCTTCCAGGGATCATGTCCTATTGATAGAGCCATAAGCCACTGCCAATTTATCAGGGCATAATGTGGTGTTCAAAATGAGTATGAGCTTTTCATGCCAGTCCTCTCTAATTTGCGTCTCTGCTATGATTCATTCCAGTCCTCTTTCAGATAACAAGCTATTTATAAGAAAATTACTTTATTATCAGTGAAAGGTGAAAAACAGCCTAAGACATTGATGGTCTCAGATACAAAGAGAATAGGACTACAAACTTCATTAAAATTTTGAGTTTCCTGTTTGCTTCCCATCAAAAAGACTGTTCTTGCACATTCTGATGACACAAGGCAATAAACAGTGGCAAAGTGTGTTGAAGCAAGTGCGTCCTGGATGCATGGGACCCCTCCCTAGGACCCCTGATATGACCTATGAAGTCCCTGTATTCCTGATGGATCCTTTCCATCACTGATGTGCTTCCAGTCTGCAGGCAGGGGACAAGTGTCCTTAGCAGTGTTTGTTCTTCTGGGGGAATGGTAGATGCCTCATCCCTGGAACTATTCCAGGTGAGGTTGGTCAGGGCTCTGAGCGACCTGCTCTAGTTGAAGATGTCCCTGCTCCCTGAAGGGGGGTTGGACTAGATGACCTTGAAAGGTCCCTTCCAACCCAAACCATTCTGTAATTCAGGGGCAATAGTCAGAGGGATTTTTCCTGAATGATTTGGACACATGCCCCATACTCTCCTGCTGGGTTAATGAGAGAGCAGGACAGCACATGCCTTGAATGGTTATTACTCATGCAAAAAGGAGGTGCCAGAACTGACCACTGGGAATGTTGATGACTCTGAACTCTCCCCTGGTGTCTCCTCTGCCAGGGGTAGGAGGACTGGAAGACAGTAAATAACCCTGTCCTTGTTTTGCTGAGGCAGAAACAGCAGTGAATGACTGGTTCAGGGTCAGCAGTGGAGCAGGGATTAGTACACAGTTTGTCAGAGCCCCAGGGAAATCACCCACCTGGGAACTCCACTTCTCTGCTTGTGTTGAGTTGCTTCTCTCTGACCTGCACTCTCACTATTACAGTCCTGAGAAAGTTCTCTCAGACAGTCGCAAAGAGGTTAATAGTAATAGCCACAGAGGGAGCAACATGGACATCTATAAAACTAACCATTTCAGAGCACTAATTTAATCAGCAAGCTAATTGCAAATATTGTATCTAAGAACATTTCCAGCCATCTGCAGGAAGGGAATGTCACAGTGCTTGAAAGGCATCATGTATTTATGACTGTGTCTTGCTGATAAATTAATCTGGTGCAGTGAGTTTTGGATGTCATGATGATAATCATGCAGAACAAACATCTCTTGCTGTATCTTGGAGGTATTTACACAACTTCTCTGTGGTATCTGAATAATTCCTTGTATGTGTGAAGTCCTGTTACATTCCACCTCTGGTTTAGAGCATAGAACTGAGTGAATATGGGGACTGTTGCTTGGCTGTGCCTGTTGTCACACAGGAAACCTGATGTATGGACCAAAATTACATCCTGAGAGGTCCAAGGTCCAGGGCTGGTACTCTACCAACTGTGTCTTCCTCTCTAGTTGTGGATCCAGGTAAATATTTACAGTCTTTAAACAACTTTCATTAGATTCTATCCTAAGGCGACATGAGTGTCAAAGGGACCTGGAAAAGGTAGATCTGTATCCTGTTCCCAGAGTAAGAACAGCAGCAGTGTCAGGAAAGTGGAAGCTTGTGCTGACACTGTCCCTGTGCTGCCTGTATTCTGGTTAAATTGAAATCCTCACTTCCTAGAACTGGAGAATTTGACAAATAACAACTCTGCTGGAAGGTAGGTAATTTTTATAAAACATAAAGGGCAGGATTTACCAGGTGGTGCAGTTTTGTTTGCCTTTTGATGCTCCTTGAATCAGGCAATGCAGTTTGAGCTCCAAAGGATCCTGCCACCCCGTCAGATACAGCTCTGGCACGGTTTGCCTTTCTGTCTACTTAAAACAAGCTTTTGAGGCTTGTTGCTCTCTGGGAACTGTGTTTTGATGTTTGAACTGTCTCATGTGACTCTCAGACCATCTCTCTTTGTAACCAACCCTTTCCAAGGACTTGTAACTAATGTAAAATGAAGTTAGTCATGCTTACCTTTTTCCTCTGGTGCAAAAGTGACCTGTCAGGACCTGATGTGTGAAACTACCTGCTGAGGTCGCAATGTAACAAGTAACCTGCAAGACCTCTCTACCACACACCAGTTAAATAGCTGCGTGTCTGCATATAGCCTACAGGTTTTGTAAGTTGGCAGCCAAGGAACTGAGAGTTTGACAACATCACAGGTCCTGATTTGCAAGAGACAGAAGTCTTTTAAAGAGAAGCCAAAATTATGTTTAAAAATACTTGTTTGTGAGTCAGTTTAATGAGGGATGCTGTTCCAGTAATCATTTTTATAACACTTGTTATGACACTTCCCTCAACGGAGACATATTCTGCAGTCTCAAAAATTTGTGCTGAGATGGATGTCCTACACAACATTTCTATCTTCAGAGCTGGGTAAAGTTATTACATCCAGGCTTAAGGCTAAATAATCCCAGGAGCCAAGACATTCAGACTGAACTTGCAACATAGCTCTTAAACTATTTCCCACTTTACTCTAGAATAAGCCAGTTGAGAAAACACACTCAAGTTTCTTTTTAATTTTAGCATGTGGTTATCAATGCTGTGTGCAAAGGAAATGGAAATCTTACTCCAGAAACAGTTCACTTTAAAGGATTTATTAACAGCCCAGCTTGTCTGGGCTCCAGTCCTGGTAGCAGAATTGTCTGGACAGATTCAGTTCTAGGACCAAGCACCATGGATTTTATTGAAGTTATCTTGGATTGCTGGGATTCAGTTAACATCTCAAGATCATGACCTATGGTCAGAACAGAGACTTTCTTTTCCCATTGACTTTAACAAGAGGTGTGGAGGTTAAGCACCTCTAATAGTAAATAAATGTATGTGTATAAAGTGCTTGTCATAGTAAAGAGACAGAAGTAGATGCTGAATCACAGCAGTGTGAAGGGACCCTCCAGAAAGATCTTCCAGTGCAAGTTCTTTCTGGGTCCTGCTTTTTCCTATAGATTGTGTTACATTTCTCCCCTATAAGCATATGGAACACAAGATTTTTACTTCTAAATGCCTAAATGATTTTCATGTGAATACCAAGACACAGTCCTCAGAGCGGTTCCCCCTCTGCAGTCTTGACCATGCTATTGAGAGCTCAGCTTCTCTGTTTTTGTGGTTCCCACATGTCATTGTTCAGGGCAGAGACAGGACAGTTACGCATTATGAAGTCTGCTTCTATTTCTGTTCTGACACAGACCAGGTTGTGTGATATGAAGATGCTGTTGTTGCCTGGGTACACTAGATGACTTTTTAAAAATGGATGTATTCATTAAGGGTGTCTTAAAGTCTCACTTGTAAGTTTGGTAATACTGGTAAAATATACACTGTGACTAATTCATAAACTCCATATGTCTGTCACTCCTGGCAGAGATGATCCACAGAGATAACACAAGTTGAAGACAGCTAAACAAAAGCAGCACCCAGTCATTCAGTCTACATGAGCAGAAGAGAACCATGAGCACAAACCTAGCTTTGCCACCTAGCACTAGGCCTCCCAGAATCTGAACCCAGGTCACTGGAAAACAAATAGAAAGCCCAGTTCATGGTGGCTGAGGTTTCAATTCAGATGTAAAGCTTATTCTAGTATTTTGTGCCTCTTGCCAAGACAACTTTAATAATAATAATAATAATGATAATAATAATAACAATAATAATATTTTTGTCACAGCACATGGAGGAATGGGGTCCCATTTTCTGAAGGTCTGTAAGGCAGGCAGGAAAATTCACCTCAAATTTTGAAGGTCTTAAAATTTAACAGAAGGATTGTTGAAGAAAACAGCCTGCACAACATCTTTTGTAATATAATAATGAAAAGATTAGCCTTTGTCCATCCTACAAGAGCGGTACTGTTAGGAGAAAACAAACTTTGACTTGCTTGGAGAACAAAACAGCACATTCACATGAGTAGTGGACAGCACTGATAAGGTTACTTCCAAATTATGAGGTTCCTTGGGAAACAAAATGATTTAAGGACAAAATTCCCAGCAGTTTTTGAATCACTTAGGAATGGAAATCTGAGCAGATCTCAACTTACAGTGGGTGGAGAAGGATCACTATTTTGACAGAACAAAAATAATTTGTAACACAGATAGACTTGATGGTGTATATGTTGAAAAGTCACAGAACAGAACCACAGAATGTTAGAGGCTGGAAGGGACCTCGAAAGATCATCTAGTCCAATCCCCCTGCCACAGCAGGATCACCTAGA
>JANHGN010013692.1:0-20105 GCA_024605025.1 Megaceryle maxima | reverse complement strand
TTTATATATTTTATTTATTATAGATATTTTAATCTTTACATAAGGTATATACATATTTTACTGATATATTTTACATCTTTACCCCACTCTTTTCAGAGTGGATTTCATTATACAACTGGTAAAGTTAATATTGCATTATTACATCTTTATAAAAATTAAAATTGTACTGCATCAGTGCATAATTTAAGTGACTGTTAGTTGAGAATTATTATAACCAGTTATACCACACGTCCAAGGAAGGACAAATTTTTTAAAGGAGCTGAATTTATTCTGATTAATATGTCTACATGGCACTGAAATTTTAGACCTGAAGTCTTGAGAGCATTTGATGAATTCTTATTATTTCCAAATAAAAATTAAATATAAGGAATATTCTATAAGTAATCATCTGCATCTTTCATTTTTTACTGTAAATCCTATTTTAACTGACTTATATTTAGTTCTAGTTCTGAAAAATAGGATGACTTGAGAATAGCCATTTATACAAAGGCCTAATTTTCATCCAAGACTACTGCTTTAGACTCCCCAGTAATGTAACACATTCTTCTGGGAAGGAGAAAAGTAGTTATAGAGCTCTTCCTCAAATCATGCAGTTAAGATTCACTCACATTCCAGTAATCATACTCTGAAGTGTTACAGAGAAAGACCGGAACAGGACCAGTTACTCAACATCAGACTTTGGAGAGTATCAAAATATTCAACATCTTTTTCCTATTTTGTCTACCTGTTGAAATGGAAAACTACTGTGCTACCTCTATTATCAGAAAGAAAAAAAAAAAAAAAAAAAAAAAAGAAATCATTACAAGAACCTCCAAATGTGTGAGGTGGGGTAGCTCAGGGAAGAAGTTATGATGATCACCTCAAAAAACACTGTTATCCCTCCTATCCTCTACACAGAGTAGCACGCCTGATACTTCAGGCATTTCCTCTCCTCATTTCCTTCCAACTCACCAAGAGGTAAAACTTGGCTAAAACCAGTCATCATGTCACTTCTGGGGTGGCAAAATTTAATTTTGCATATACTTTCAGGAAAGTCTCAAACTATATTTTACAGTGTTATTCATGCTGGGGGCTTACATATTGCATCATCGTGTCTGCCCTGCTAGGAATATATCCTGTCTGGACTTTGGTGTGGGATAAATGCCAAATTAGTTCACAGCAATACAACATAGGCAGTTATTCATATGTCCTTCAGAAGCCATTTAATGATTTTGCCAGCAAGACCTAAGGTGAATAAGTGCTAACGGTATTTAGTACTTGAGAAGATATTTGAAGTCACCTTCAATTATTACGCTGTCAGTAAATGGAAAGTAGTAAACCTGAAGGTATTTATATGGCTTTGGTTAGTTTCAACCTTTTCACATCCCTCAAGACAGAAGCAAGTGAAATACACAGAACTCTGTTTTAATAGGAAACCCTCCATTTCTGTGCAATAGATAAACTAAATACAAAAGGTGATAGAAGATGCTGGTTTCCCTTCCAAGAGCTACAAACAGGAAGGTACAACTCAAAGTCCCGAGGACAGAAGCCCAAGTCTTATTTACGACTGTTGCTCTGAATGGTAGTGCAGAAATCTCTCTCCCCATGCTTCTTACAGCTGTAAGTTAAAAGTTTATTAATCATGAAATAATTAATATGAACTTACCCTGAGCCTATATACAAACATAGCAAGCCTGAGTAACTAACTACAGTATGTAAGTATTCTTTTTAATTTGTAATGTAATATCCAGGCACAACACATAAGCATTTTACATAAGCATGTAAGCAATTTAATGACCAAAAGAACAAAGATAGACAGGAGCAGCTGCAGACAGAAGGCATCCAAGCAGAAAAAAATTCCTAAATAAGAGACAAGATAAGCACAAGATACTGTATATAGGCCAGACATCCTCCATCAGGAACACAACAAAGCCTGTCAAGACAAAAAAGACCAAGCTAAGTAGCCCCAGGAGAACAGGAGTCCTCCTTTTCTGTGAGTAGGAAAAATAGGTTAAAATCATCAGCCATGAGAAAGGTAAAAAAAAACAACAAAAAATTAAAAGAGAGAGAGAGAAAAAGAAGACAAGCGTATTGCAGTTTGTCTTATCAAAGAGATGCTATGGCTGCCCACATTAACCACAGTGACTAAGAGCTAGCATGGACTGCAGCTATCAACTCCAGCATATGCCATACATTCACAGCTAAACTAGCACATGTCTATTCAAGAGTAACAGGTTTTTGTATGCAATGATGTTGATGGACGTTATGTAAGATTTAGCCAGGAGTACAAAGTGTACTGTTAACAAATGCAGTAAAGTTGTATTTTACAATTTGAAACTGGACTGATTTGTCAGTCTTCCAAGCACTCCCGTCACAATCTCTAATGCCATAAATTATAAACGTACGTGTATTTTCAGACGTAACACTGTATTTGAATGACAATCTGAACACATAAATTTGGCATTTGGAGGCATATAGGATATGTTTGAAGGTGTATTACCATAATGTCATACATAGAGATATCTCCTAAATTGTACGTTGAAAACAAAACACACACACAAATACTATTACTCACTGTTGTAAGTGATGTTAAATCCACGTCCTGACATTGAATGGTCAGCTTGAAATTCCAGACGCAAAATATGACCATTACTGGTAAGGTGGGAAGGAACTTCAGCACCAGTAAATGTTCCTATTATGGGGGAATCTGGAGAGTCGCCATCTTTAACCGCAAGGAAGTCAAACTGGGATTCCAGGTCAAAGTCATTAAAAGAGAGATGGATGCGGCTCCCGGGGTCTGAAATTATTGTCCAGATACAGTTTAAATTATTCCCATATCCCTCTGGATAATCAGGTGAAAGAACTGTTCCCATCGGTGCAGTGAAATTGGAAAGGCAAGGAACTGCCAAAAAAGAAAAAGACATTTCAGTAAGGATTTATTTTATTAGGAAGTCTTTGGAAAAGATCCTTAAAGCTTGCTGATTACATCAACTGAATAATTTAGTATTTGTTACAATCTGTGAAGCCAGAAAGAAGGTTCTTTTTTTTTTGTTCTTTTTTTTTTTCCTCCCCCTCCCCCCACTCTACTACAACATCCTGTTGCATTGGAAGCCCACAGCAGTCCTTAGAATTTACTCATCCTCAACAGTTCTTAATCACTTGACACCACTTATTTTCTCCTTTAGGGAACTGTTTAGATGAGCAGACCTCTCACTGAGCACATTAAAGAGGAAGAAAGTCAATAGCGCCCTTATCATTTATTGTTCACACAGAAGCACAAGATATTAAGTAGCCTCAAAAAGACAACAGAGAATTACTTTTTTTTGTAATCAGGACAATATTTTATATTCATCCATTTCAGCTAAGCCATATTAAATTGCGTTTCAGGGATGAAAGCAACTGATTGCATGCTGAATATATTTGATCTGTACTATTTTAGCTGGAAGGTGTGCCACAAGTATGTATCACAACATTTCTTGTACTTATGCTGTATAATTGGAAGAGAGCTATAAATGCTTACGATCATTTAAGTGCTAGAAGATATTAATATATAATACATGGGGAACAAATGTAAATATTTTTAACCCTTTATTACAATACAGAAACTTTTAATCTAAGGCAATATATTAATTTATGAGAATGGTTATAAAAAAATGTATCATACATATAAAATCTACAGAATTCTACATAAAAGACAATAAATCATTATATCCAATCACAAAAAGACAATGGCTTTAATAACTTCTAATAAAAGAAAAAAGAATTTTAGTAGAACCTGTCTAGAACCTTTCTTGGGCATAATCATTAGGCAAATCCACCACTGAAAAAAGTAGTAAATTCATCCTGTCAACAGAATGCTAACTCTGCAACCGATCACACAAATTTATTAGATATAAACAAAATAAATAAATAAATCTTAATGCTATGTATTAATAATAAACAACATTTGGTACATACAGATACAGATGGGTATGTTTGCAGACCACTGGTTGTTTTCTTGGCAAATGATAGATTTCTCTCCAATTAATTCAAATCCAAACTGACACTCAAACCTTAAAACATCACGGTTAGAAAATCCATCCCCTTCTCTGATACCATACAGCGGTGTTCCAGGATCCCCACAGCTTTCCTTTTCAATTTCTGTTGAAATAAATAAGGATTTTATTTCTAGATTATAAGAAAAATCCTTATGGGTATATGCTCACATCTAGAAAGTAACTATACATTATTATAAGCAAATGAAAATCACCTACATAACAACAGCTGCTGAAATGCACCACTGAGTGTGATTCTATACTCAAGTTCCTTAAGGAGGTAATTCTGTGCAAGGACCTTAAAAAAAACCAGAGCTCCTTGTGTTGAATATGTGGAATTAAAAGGATACGAGGAAAATTATCCCTGCTTTATTTTATAGAACTTCAGGCAATATCAGCATTAAGAGAAATATCACTTTTAGTACATGAATGCTTAAAACTAGCAACAGAGATCAACATCCCACTGTGTAAACATTGTTCATTTTCCAATACAGTTATCTGAACTAATGATAAAAAAAAAAAAAAAAAAAAAAAAGGAAGCAGTCAAAAGGAGCCTATACACAAGCACATTAATATATACACATTTATATACACACACATTATGTACACACATGCAAAAATAACTTCTCTATGCTCAAATAACATTTTACCATAATGGACTTAATTGCAAGGCATCTGAATGATTGTCTCATATTTCTACAATTATTACAGCTATGATATTCTTTGAAATCACATACTGTCCTGAAATTTCACTGGTAGTTACAAGCATGGAGTGATCTTATAAAATGCATTTCTCACGCATATGCATTTTGCAAGTTCGTAGCACAATTCAAGCTGGAATTATAGAATAGGTTGGGCTGGAAAAGACCTTAAAGACCATCTAGTTCAAACCACCCTGTCATGGGTGGGAACATGCTCCACTATATCAGGTTGCTCAAAGCCTCATCCAAACTGAGCTTGAACACCTCCAGGAGGGCATCCACAGCTTCCCTGGGAAACCTGTTCTAGTGCCTTACCACCCTCTTAATAGAAAATTTCTTTCATATATCCCTAATCTAGTACCTTCCCGATTCCCTTCCCCAAGGTCCCCTTGATAAATTTATGCTTGGTCCAATCACCTTCCTCATGCAACAGGAATTGAATTCAAAGAGGACTTTATGTGTCATTTCCCCAGGAAATGAACCAGAATTGAACTGCAGGTCAGCATGCAGTTAACAGGCCAAGTTCTGGCCTTTGTCAAAGGCCATGCAGTATTTTTTTCAAGTTCTAGGGGCTCTCTCCTAAGCTCAAACAAACTGTCAGAGATGATAGAAAGTGGCTGTATGGGGAGATTCACCAGTTTTCTCAGCACCGTTGTGAAGAGCCTTGTAAAAAAAATAAAATAAAAAGTTGTCCTCAAGATATGAAATTTAGGAATGGATTCATCATCTACAAATACAGAAAATACGGTATGTAGACTATGGAAATTCAGTGCAAAATATTTTTTCCTTCTCCGTCCCAACTACAACAAACTTCTCTCATGAGAGTTCTTAACTATAAAAAGAAATCTTAAAATAACATTAGTTTCTTACATGTGATAACAACAACAACAACTATTCATAACCATAGTTTGAAAATTTCTCTTTAAATGTCTTTTGGACACTATTTTATGTTTCCACACTTGGTAGTTTAGCTACAAGAAAAAACCCAAACAAGCAAACCCAAAACACAAAACAGTGTTTTGATTTTAACTCAAGTAAGTTTTCTAGAGTCATACTGTCAGCAACACACACCTCATTTCTCAAAGCTTTCAGCTGAATACAATTGAAATGTGACAGAAAAACAAATAAAGAACATTCCATTTCACCAAGAAAATTAAAGAGTTGAAGATTCCAGAAGAGATTTCAGATATTTGAAAGTCTTTAATAAAACAATAATAAAGAAAAATCAAAACTAACCAAACAAAATTATCTAACAAAAAGCACAACAAACATCATTTCTTGTAGGAAAAGAACAAATACAACTAATGCAACAACTATTAGAATTCATAATTAAAAAAACAAAACAAAACAAACAAACAAAAAAAAACAAACACCACACACCAAACCAAAACACACACACAAAAAAACACAACCAAACCAGAACACCACAGAACACAACAAAAACCCCACAGCCAACTAAAATATGGTTAAAAAATCTCCCCAGAACATAGGCCTCCAACACAAAAGACTCTCCTGAAGCACAGCTTAAATTGCTACCATCAAAGTTGTGCGTGTCTATCACTTTATTTTAGTGTGACTAAAAAGGTCACTAATGATAATATAATCTTTCATTTAATGCATATGTATAATTAAGTTGCAGTTCCCTGCAGAAGTTGTTATAGAGTATATTTTAATGAAAAAACTATTTCTACAGTATATTGCATAGTAAAAGCATTTGGAAGAAGTTTATTATATATAAGGACTACCTTTGAAAAATCAAAAGTAATCTTATTGCTCTGGGATGTTTTTTGTATTCTATTTTATATGTTGGTTACCTTGTAATTTATTTTTTGATTTATGTTCTTTTTTATGATTTATTCTGCTTTATGATATTTCCATGTCAGCTTCAATAAGAGATGGCTAGGATGGATTTTTCTTTTCCTGTGTCACTACCACTGTTTATAAATTCAAAGTTCTAGTCCAAAAGATGAGTATTTCTATTTGTGCCTAAGAAAATAAAAAGCACTGATGCTAATATTATTTCAATTAGATTATAATACAAAGGATGAAAGAACAAAAACAAAGAAGCATCTGTAAACATAAATAGTTTGTTAAATGCATTAAGGATTAATCAGGGATAATCTTTTGAGATTTAAGGTGTTTAAGAGGGGGAAAAAAAAGGTTTTTGTTTTCAGAAATTATTTTACAAAGAACATGAACAGTAAAAGGAAGCATGATTTCTGGTGATGTCAGACACCTAACTTTTGAAGCTCTACTTTCTTTAGAGACTCTCTAGGATACACATTATTTTGGAAATTTGATCATACAAAATTGGTAAGTTTGTGGTCACAGTGCACTGAATGGATCTTATTGACAACATTTTTTCTAACAAGAAATATGTAGAAAACATCAAATTAGGGGAAAAGGAAAACAGAAAACAAATTAAGCATTTAATTTTGTTTTCATTTATCCGTTTATTGTTATTGTGTACTTCACTGAAGTGTTCTGTAGATTTCCAATCAGTGAGGAGAGAAAGGAGAACCCAAAGCTACAGTAATTACCAGTATAGGAATGTCCTTTTTCTCTTATCCTCTGTCTCTGTGAAGGACAGACACATTCTGCAGGTGACTAAATGGGCTTTGGGGAAAAGAAATAGTCACTTATTACAAAAAAGTATTTTGATAGAGTGGTACTGGAGTTGGGGCTCAAAGAGGTAACTTGACTATCTTTTTCCTCCTGTAACTCAAGGGAAGATAAAAGAATGTGTTTCCTATAAGGAAAAACATTTTTGACAGAAAAGATATCACTAGTGACCAGTGGAAAAATACAATACTGAAAACTTGCCATCACCTCAACAGAAATTTGAGATGTATAGTACTCAGAGAAATACCAAAGACCCGTCACTCTTTAATTTAACAGCATTTTAGAATAATGACCCTATTTTGTTTTACTGCCCACATCAACAGAAAGAATCCATTACATGATATTTGTTGCAACAAAGCATACTGGATTAACTGAATACTAGTATGCAAAAAGAAAGATTTTCAATACGCAATTCAAAATAATGAAGCTGGCTGTTTGATATTTGGATTTGATATGTCAGAAGTTGTATCATATATTGACACACTGACATTCTGCAAGATAATGGGGAAAAAAAATCTATATAATCCTACTTCAAAATATGAGAGTATATACAATTTATATATATTTTACTGTATACACATTACAATTCTAATTTGATTGTGAAATTGTCATGCCAGTGTTTCCAGTGAAGGTCTTGGTTATTCAAAGAGCTAGGAAAAGATAGCATTGTACGTCTGCACAAGTTTTGCTTGCAAACCACAAGAACCTACAAGACTATATTAATCTATCTCATTAGAATTTAAATCATAAGGAGAAAAAGCACTCAGGAAGTAATAAGCAGGAAAATAAAAAAGAATAACTTATGAATGAAGGATCCATATTTCCTAGTGTCAATTACGAAGATAAATAACACAAGCAGTTGGTAAACTATGTCATATACCTTCATGGTATGTATAATCAAGAAAAAGATTCTTAAAGATACACAGCATAGAAACAGTCATGGACAATTTGAGCAACATCTTCGACCATGCTTACCAGCTTACATGGGAAAAAAAATAGTGGTTTGGTCACATTTACATGGAATGAGGATTAGGTATGGCTATGATCAGTGAACAAAATAGAAATCAATTTGAATGAGCAGACATTTCTTTTTCCTGAATATTACTATGTTTATATGTATCTTCAAACAAAGGAAATTTTTGTCTATTAACTGTTATTGTTATAGCAAAGAGTATTTTTATAAACAAAGGATGGGAGTTCATTTCCAAAAGAAAGAGACAAGTGCCATGTGATTTATAGTTTAAAGGTTATCAATACTCTTGCCTCATTCAGAGATTATATCATATCAGATTTTTAACTACAGATTCCACGTCTCATGAATTCCTGATATATAAAAGAATTTCAACTGTAACTACTATTCTTACCCAGAACAACTAGTATGATTTATTTAACCTCAATTATGATTACAAGAGGTTTTATGCTTGTTTTAGGTTCGGTTTTTGTTTGTTTTCCTAAAAGATGAGAAAGCAAGACCTGCCCTTATGTGTGGCATGGCTATTTTTCAAACAAATAGCATGTGCAAGAACAGGGAATTAATCTTGCACTGAGTTCAAATACAAAGAGGCTGGACCAATGTCTGTATGAAAACCATAAGAAGGTGCACTCCACAGAACTTCCAGCTGTGCCTGACTGCCCCAGGTGACAGACTCAGAGAGTGGTACATCGGTACATCATCTTTTTTGTGCTCCTGGGTTCCATTAGAGGAGAAACAGGTATGCAAAGGCAAGAAAGGAGAGGAAGAGGATTCATGCATGCAGTCAGGTCCTCGTATGAATTCACAAGAAGTTTAGTGTATAACATGTTATACAGAACACCTGTCCAAGGGTATAGTGTCAGTCAGTAACATTCTATGGGGAAAAAAAAAAAAAAAAAAAAAAAAAAGAAAAAAAAAGAAGAGAGAAACAAAAAAACCCCACACAACACCAAAAACGTAAACCAAAAAACAACAGAACCCGAAACTACAAGCAGATATTCTTTCCCTGCTATATAGGTGGTAATAACCTTTTGCATCCTTGATGAGCTGTGGCAATTGTCAGGGTACTTATGTCCTGATCACATAAAGCAATGAGCCAGAATGTGAACATTTCAGAAAGAAAAAAAAAAAAGCGTAATTAATTGATGGAGGGTAATGGGGCTAATGTCACTTATGGAACAGTCTATGAGTTTTCTCTGAGAACGCAGTTGGAAAACAACTGCTGCCACCACTGAGAGTAATATTTTATGTGTATCACAAGGGCTCAAGATTTCTAGTATAAAGAAAACTAGTTACAGCCATTCTCCATTACAGTATTTTTTCAGAGGAACAGCAGTTAGCTATTTATGATTTTTTTCTTATTGCATAATTTATCTAATATTTGTTACTATAACCATATTTTTTTCAGAATTCTGTTCTATTGTACGTGCTTATAGACTTTATGGATATACATGCTTCCCTCTTTTCCTATTCAGAGTTATTTTCTGTCTTTTAAGGTTAAGTTATTTACGAGTCTGACAGAAATATGCTGGCCCAGCTACTTAATGAGTCCTGTGAGCTTTTACAGAATAACTGCATCTCCAATAAAATAAGTTAGTCTCTTAATTTAGGTTTAGAAAATGGACTGTTCTGTAGAATTCTATCTACACAAACAGTTTAATAGCACCATGGGACTCCTCATTCATATAAACATTTGCAAAAGCTGTAGTTAAGTACATAGATTTTTTGAAAAAAAAATAAACTAGTTGTGCATACAAGCTAAAATAACACAGCACTAGTTCAAAAAATAAATGAAAGTGTTCAAATATCCTCAACTATAAGCTGGGGCTTTTTTTGTTTATTTTTAATGGAATTGTCTTTAGATCTTATTTAATTCAGGACAGTTTTTTCCCACAACCCTATAAAACACATATTAAACTTTACAGAGACCAGTCTTTAGGATAATTTTAAAATTCTGGTAGAACAGTACTATTTGCCAAATTTTAAATGTCTTTTCTATAACATTCTATGAGCTATTACCTTGCTGACATCTCCCATTATTCACCTTGGTTAAAAGCCATTTAGAATGTTCAGAAGTCCACAGAGTTAAACAGCTGGGGCTTTAAGTTTAATTTCAGACAAAAGCATAAATAGGAATACTTAAATTCAAAGAGAAATTTTAGTCTATATACATGTCTATCAGCATGCTTAACAGTATTTAGAACTCACAGAAAAATAGCTTACCCTATGAACAATTTTGAGTCCTATTTCACAGGAGCATAGAACAATGTTCTTACCTTTTGAGTACCTGCTTTGGGACAGAAGTAAATTTGAAGAACTACCCACCAGAAAAACACTGTCTGATGTGATGTCTGAACTACTGAGAAAATATAATTTATTATGTAGAAAACCCCTAAGATGACTCATAAACTATGTTATTTCTTTATTTAAACAACAGCCTGTCAAACATAGTTTAGCTAATCAACACTACTTTCAAGCTCTTTATATGAAATACAATCTTTGTTACTGCCTCAAAAAACAAAGCATGAAGAAATCATTAGTAGCTCCAGAAGAATATTTGTTCAGTACACTATTTGGTTGCATTAAACCAACTTAGTCTTAAAGCACTGTGTAATTTATTTAATCATACAGTTAATGTAAAATTTTATCTCATTAGGGTTATTAATTTTGTTTACGAATTTTACTGGTCATGACACTTTTCAAATTTCAACAAAATTAGTAAGAATGTAGATTCAGTTTAACAATGACTCAAGATACCTCACTCTGTCTTTATCTCCAAAGATAACCCTGTTTAAGGATTAACCTTAGGGGATCGATAGGTTACTACAGAAGACTGTCATTTTTTTTTTGTTGTTGGTTTTATTTTCCTTGCATTAGCTATTTTGTCCCACTCCTCCTATTTGATCAGATAGTAGCAAACTCCACTGACAATACAGTATTGGGGTGGTAGCCATCTTTATCTGGACCAAACTGGTGATATGAATGAAAAAGTCTGTCTGTTCATTCCTGGGTCCTAGCTGGCTTCTTTTGATGGTGTAAGGTAATAGGCAAGAAAGTTTGGAAAAGCAACTCAAAAGCATTTAGAGAAGAAAAAAACAAAAGGAATAATCTTAACAGCTTGCTGTGGTCCAATTAGAAGGTTTATTAATCCTAAACTGGTATAAAAGCTGTAATCAGACTTGTATGGGCCTTTCTCACTCTGAAAGAGGTGAACTTGCTAATTTCAACCACAGACTGCTTAGGGAAGACTCAGATTTCAATGACAATAGGTAGTCTAATAAGCTGAATAAGTTTTTCTTAATAGAAAAATTTAAGTTTATTTGATAAAATAGATTGAATTTTATGCAAATTTTCCCCCTATTCTGTTCTCTCCCCCTCCTCCCTGATCTGACATGTCCAATCAACATGCTGTTAAGTGTGCTGAAATAATGTTAGGATGATCTGTTACTCCTTTCTTAAATGCTATAAACTCAGTCTGAAAAATAAGCATACAGGTAAAGTAACAGATACTTGCAATACTTTTAAGAGTAGAAAGCAGAATGCCTTTGGCCCTATGGGATACTGCCAGGAAGGGAGATCAGTATATTGGCAATTAAGTGTTAAAACTGTTACAGAACAAATTTGAAAGGTTATTGAACTGTAGGTGGAGTTAATTTATTAATAGTAATTGCTCAAATACTGGTTGCATGGATGAACTTAATTTTATTTATGTCAATTACTCTAGTTCACAAAGTTAGACTGTTTATAAATCAGCTTGAGATGGCAATTTTTGAGATGCTGTCAACATAGAAGAGAAAGTAACATGAGTAAAATGTCAGTTGAGCTACCTGAAGACAAAAACATGCGGTTGCAGTTAAAATTCTCATGAGAAGAATCTAAAAAGTTGCAGTTTGTGATGTGTTATACATGCTATCCTCATTAGATGGATGATAACAGTGTATAGGCCCAGAGAGAATGAAAAAAGCCCCACAATTTAACATGTGTTAGCCCCCCGTGAGTTTCATTTCTGGACTGTCTATGTTGAGATCCTGGTACCTGATAAGCAAATAGTGTGAGCAATCATAAGTATCAGGAAAGTAAATGAGAGATGCAATGCATCAGTTTAACTATCACCTAAAAATAACAGACTTGTTAGTAGTAAAAGTCTGAATTTTGTATACTGAAGTAAGATATTCTAACGGTAGTTTTGCCATTAATTCATGAGTAGGTTCTGATTTATACTTAACCCATTTTCTCCACATAAAACACAAGGATGATGATGATGATTTTTTTTTTTTAAATCTTGAAATGAAGAAAAAAGTATTACAATCTTTGATAGGATAAAAAATAAGATCATATATATGCTAAAAGATAGAAACTTTGTGTATTTATTGCAGGCATTAAAGAATGTGCAGTAAATAAGGCAAAGGCCAACACTTGAATGATGAGGTTAAAAATATTAAACATCTGCCACATTTCCCAGGCACGATTCATCCAACGCAATGAACAAGGCAGGGAGCCTAAGGGAAATACTGGGTGACTGTGTAATTAAAGACTGTATGATAATGAATGTGCACACGGAGGCTCAATTATTCTCTCTCATATAACTTACACCCTGACACTTCCTATAATTTTTGAAAAACCGACTTTGTAAAAATACTACCATCCAAAAGAAACTCCACCCCACAGTTACTGAATTCAATCCACTGAGCTTAAGCAAAAGGCAAAAATGCAACTTATTATTCAGATGACCTTTTCACCTCCATCATTTCAGTAGTAGGTTTTTTTTTAAATGAAGTACTGCAGCAGAATCTGAGCCACAGATCTAATGTTAAACAGCTTCTGGAGAAATTCTAATTCCAGCACAAGGGAAAAGGACCTGTGCTAGTGCTTCACTCAAACACCATCCATCCAGATATCAAAATAAGATACAAGTCTTGAGAGACTTGGTTAAGTTTCTGATTCATGCTTTCCTTTCTACATAAACAACTCTGACTTTTGAAACATTATTGGCATATGAATTTGCCGTTCATTAAAATGAAGAAGTCACTTAAAATACCCCAAAGTTGTAATTATAGAGTCAGTCAGAATTTAAAAATCTTAATTACATGTGAGCTAAATTTTCTACATGAAATATAAAAAAAAACCCAAAAACCAAAAATTCCCAAACAAAAACACACACACACACAAAAACCCCAAACCCCCTCACTTTTCTTTCAGAAATATTTAAATTTTAAAGAGAATGATCACACAGCTAATCTCCTTTATATTTAAAAGCATATGTCTTACTTATGACAGTTATTTGATGAAGAAATTGTCTTGCTTTCAAGACACTGTTATTCAGTTAGGTTTGCACATTTCATCATAACAGTTAGGTCGTAAGAGCTGCACAGGAATGACATTCAGGTAAAAATCAATCTCTGGAGCTTTTAATATGCTTTTTCTATGGTCCAAACTTTATCCAATATTTTTATCAAAATTAAGTATTAAAGATTATAAAAATCAAAAAGAAAACTAAGCAAATATAATACAAGGCCCTCTTAGATGTCGTAGCTAGAATTTTGTTATGTGGCAGGCAACTGAAACCACTCTTTTGGGAAGAAAGTACTTAAAGCTATAGCCAGAATATTTATTAATCTCAACAGCACAAGTTAAAGTACTTGTTGCTTTTACATAATAGGCAGAATTCTGTTATTCAATATATTCAAAGCACTCTGAATTTTGCCAAAAAGGTTGGCAGGCAAAACTATCGCCATGCCTAACGCCTATCAAAGAGTCATCACATTCTTTAATTGCTCCTTGTTTCTATGGAAGCTAAGTAAATTAACTAATCACGTTTTAAGAAGGATGTGTGAAGTACTTCAGAAATTATGCAGCCTGTAAATCTTCATTTGCTAGAAGAACTGCATAATCATGGAACATGTATTTTTCAAAACAAAACTGTATCAAAATCATGTGCCTAATTTTTGAGAGAGGAGATGCTGTATAACAGAAAAATCAGTTGGAAATATAGTAAGGATCCTAAAACAAAAAGTGGAATAAATAGCTCTATATCATTCCTGCAGTTTCAAGGTCAGAATGTTAACACTTACCACAGTCATGGCAAAGAAAACAAAAGCAGAGAACTGACTCAATGACAAAGTCAGGAAAAGCACGTAACATGATGAATTCCAACACAGAAGTTTTCTTCCTCATCTTCCAAACAAAACAACTCCCCTCATGACCACCATAAACGATATTGAAAGTCAGATACATTCAACTCCCTTGCATTGCCTGGAACTCTTTTAAACTCACTTCAGTTTCTAATGAATGCAAACACATGCACAGCAACAGTCCACACCAAAATAACAGATTTAAAACCAGCCAGAAAATGTGGAAGTATTAAACACCAGTACTGCACTTGAGTTAAATTGAGTTGAATTAAATTCACTGATTTGAGGCTGAACATAAATTGTGCTTGCCATGATTTGAAAGACTAAAAAGATAGGTATGTTCACCACCACCTAAAGAAAGCCTGAAATTAACTAAAGGAATAGAAGATGAAAGAGTGACAGGAGGAAAGACATAGTATTATAATAAACTGGTCCTCAATGTCACTTACAAATTTTGTCAAGACAATTCCACTCGCCCCGTGAAGGCAAAAAGAAACAGGCCTAACAAGGCTCATATGTTAATGAGCTTGGCAAAAGAAATGTACTTTGTTCAAGGAAACATCTGTAGATAGAGAGGAATCAAAACCGGAGTCTGAGTTCTACAGCTGGAAACTGTTTTGCCTATTTGGTCTCAGAGGTATTAGAGAAAAAAGTATAACTCGGAAAAATTCTGCAGATGCCAGTTATTCAAAAGCAAGTTCACATCTTGCTGAGAAAAGCATATTCCTACGCACTTTTACATTTATAGATGTCAATGGTAAATGCAAACTCATGATGGCAGTATTGAAAAGGCTAAATTTTCACCTTAAAGATCTGACTAATGCAAATGACAATGTAATCTCAAACAAGATTTGGAACCACTTAGCAAGAAAAATAAAAATTCATGTCATCAATAATCAGCTCACTACCACTACTTTCAGTGGTAAGTGGTGCTTAGAAGTAGGATAGTAATGAAAGTGAGGTAACAGTTGAAAGCATGAAAAATGAGAAGTCTGAAGAGTAACATTTACTCTTGGATCATTTCAGATGAGATCTCATGGAACATTACCCACACTTAATTTATTTCACTTAAACCCAGCAAATTATTTCAGTTCTGCAATATAGGTGCACATGAAACACTTCTCTGTAAAACATGCTTTGTGATCTTTCACTGATAATTCACCTTACCTCTAACATTTTCCATTCCATATCCACAATATGATTATGAGAGGCTGAGCTTTAGCATAGGGTGCCATCTATGCTTCTGAAGATGGCAGTTCTAAGAAACTGCTCAGTATCTAAATTGGGTCACCACACCAAATCTATACTTTATGAGGAGTTTGACTTCTCTTTACACCACCCCTCACTTACTATTCATCATTTTAATGAAATGACACTAATTTGAAATTAGATTTTGAGTCACATGTTCATAATTTCTAGAAAACTTAGTATCTCACCAGGCAATTCCTTTCACAGAAAAAAAAAAATCTTTTGACTGCTAAGTTGCCATAAAAAGCTGAAAAGAAGCTAAAAATTCCCAAGAAACCATTTACCTTCTTTTCTTCAGTCAAGTGTCTGAAGTTCTAAGAAATTATCCCACACTGAAACTATGTATGCATGTATTTCACTAAACAAAAGAAACTTGGATACAAAGCAAAATTTTACTTGAACTACACTAAGTAATATTAAAAGAGAGATCTGTGGCAACAAAACCAGGCATTACTGAATCACATTCATTCTTTAAGTATGTCAAGTATATTACCGGTAGTTCATTAATGGTGGCAGAGGAACTGGAGTAATGTGAAATTGTAGCTGCACTGGGCCCAGATCACCCTCTATTCCTAAGATTCATGCTCACTTTAATATTAGGTTGCAACAAAGTACCACAATCCTTGTAAACTTCTTTAGCTCCCTGCACTGAATCTGTCCAGGGTTCAGCTACACCATACCCTAGAATTACAATAATTTTTAAAAAAGAAGGAATGTCTGTAATGTCTATAAATATCCGAGGGGTATCAAATGGAAGGAGTCAATCTCTTTTCTGTAATGCCCAGTAATAGGACAAAGAATGATCGGTATAAACTTAAGCATAGAAGGTTCCACCTCAATGTGAGAAACTTCTTTACTGTGAGAGTGACAGAGCACTGGAACAGGCTGCCCAGAGAGGTTGTGGAGTCACCTTTTCTAGAGACTTTCAAGACCCACCTGGATGCGTTCCTGTGTGGCCTGCCCTGCTTTGGTAGAGGGGCTGGACTCGATCTCTAGAGGTCCCTTACAACCTCTACCATTCTATGATTATATGAATATTCAAGTCTGGCAATGATCCTTACCTGAAATGTTCCCGAAAAAAAACCCTCAATACTAAATGCACTGGCAACCAACAAGAAGCCTTCCACAGTTACAATAAATAAGGCTTTTCAGAGACATCCTAACTAATAAGAAAGTGGAAAAATTAATGCTTCTTTCTAAACAGATGTTCTGACTCAAATCATAGATGATAATATGTAGTATGTATGATAACATGTATGCACAAAGGATGCATTTATCTCTGCTGCATTAAAGACTGAAAACCAAATAGCAATACTGACAAATCATCCATGGGTATAAATCCAACCAGAATTAAACTGGTAGTGGTCAATGGATCAATGTCCAGATGGAGATCTGTGGCCAGCAGGACAGGGGAGAGGACTCTGCCTCTCCACTCTACTGTCATGAGACCTCACCTGGAGTACCATATTCAGCAATGAGGGCTCCAGCATAAAAAAAGACATGAACCTCTTGGAGTGGCTCTCCTGTGGGACTACAAAAATGATCACAGGGATGGAAGACTTCTCCCATGATGAAAGGCTGAGAGTTGGGATTGTTCAGCCTGGAGAAAAGAAGGGTCTGGGGAGACCATATTGCAGCCTTTCAATACTTTTGAAGGGGGTCTATAAGAAAGATAGGGACAAACATTTTAGCAGGGATGGTTGTGATAGGACAAGAAGCTGTAATCTAAAAGAGAACAGATTTAGATTAGATAGAAGGAAGAAACTTTTAATGGTGAGGGTGGTGAAACACTGGAACAGGTTGCTCGGAGGTGGTAGAAGCCCCATCCTTAGAAACATTCAAGGTCAGGTTGGACAGGGCTCTGGACAAGCTATCTAGTGAAAGATGTCCATGCTCACTGCAGGGGAGTTGGACTAGAAAACCTTTAAAGGTCCCTTCCAACCCAAAGCATTAAATGATTCTATGATTCTTGCAAAAGACACTTAAAAGAATGGAAAAACTTGTCAAAATCATGGAAAAAAAAAAAAAATTCCAGGCACCAGTCAGCTGAATAATTAAGCCATGTAAAAGCTGATTAATTTTATAAGCCTTAATAACTTGTTCAAGAGATCAAAACTGGCACATTGCCAGTCTCTACTGTACCTCTTCATATGATTATTTCTAACCTAGAACAACATTTTGGATAACACAAAAAAAATTATATCTTTCTAGAGAAAACAAAAACAAACAAACAAAAAAAAACCCACAACCAAAAACAAAAAAACTAAACCCCACAGATTTAAATAATCCTAAATCAAGGGGTGAGAGAGTGGGGGAAGATGACATTGGCAATCTTTTTGAACTCCACACTGGGTAATACGAGCATTTCGCCAAGAAGTGTGGGGCCTAACACTGTTGAAAGGGAATAAAATTTGACCCACCATCTGTTTTTCTCAAAACCAGACAATTAGTGATTTAATTGACTTGGCACACTATATATTACTGTACATATGTCACACTGTGATGAAGTGATTCGGTTTCTACAAAGTTGTAGAAAAGATGCCTTCCAGCTTTTGGATTATTATTTGTTGGTTTCTGTATTTTCAAAAAAGACAATGCACAGGTCTTAAATTCTCCCATGTACAGTTTTTAGTCTTTTTAAATGCAGTGCTAAAATAGGAAACAATACACTGTACTGTTATGCCAAGTGTTATTTATTATTATTACTGTTTTCATGCTTTTATTTTATGAAGCCTGAAGTTGGACTGTCAATGATTTCAGTTGTCCTTTCACATGATATAAAATGTGAAAAAAAAATTTATATAAACAGACCATGTTAGCAGAATACATAACTGCGTACTCTCCAAGAATAGGACATATATATTATATATAAATATATATGTTGTCTATTTATTAGTAACACCTAAGCAATAGCCTGGAGAGAACTAACTGTTCTGGATCCCAAGTCTATGAAAATATTTAAAATCTTGTTTTAGGGCAACTTATGTAGCCCAGTAAATATGACTTCTACCCCACTAATATTAAATGTCCACAGGCATTGCAATGCCCTGCAATAACAAGACTTGGGGTTTGGCTGCATTTACCTTAGCCAGAGCTTCTATTAGCTGGCTTAAGACAAAACAGGAATTGTTTGGTAATGATGGAGTGGCTATTACTTACCCTGTCTGAGTTTAAATTCTGTAAAAGTCATACGTAAAAAAAGCTCTGACTAACCCAGGCAGAAACTGTGTAACATTCAACAGCTCTTGGTGTCCATGGGAACTGGAGGCCTATTCTGCAAATTCAAAACTGTAACTGGGAATCCACACACACACACACAAAAAAAAAAAAAAAAACAAACACCCAACCAAAAACCAACCCACATCCCCAAAGAAACACAAAAAAAAACCCCAACCAACCAAAACCAACACAAAACACCCCCCCAAAAAAAAACCAAAAAACCAAACAGACTAACAACAAAAAAACAAAAAACAAAAGCAAAAAACAAACAAACAGAAAAACCCAAACAACAACCACCACCACCACAGCCAAAAACCACACCAACCCTGACTGTATGAAGATGTAAGAATAATTGCCTAAAGAGACCCAAAGGAGAAGGAAACCCCACTGTGAACATCATACTCCTCCAAGCATGGTCCCTGGGATGCTGATAAAATGTAGTACATTCCTTCCCACTCCCTTTGCATAAGGAAGGCAAATATTAATGTTCAGACACAGAGACACTGGAAAGGTAAGTATAACTCCAGGGAAAAGGAGTAGATGTTAGGAAGGTTATTAACAATACAGTTAATGTGGTATATAAGGTTTCTCTGGGTTAATTAGATAATCTGAATGTTAGGCTTAAAAGGTGAACTGGACAAAGAAGAAATACACTGTTCATTTTATATCATGTTCCCTTTTACTCATAACTAGGCTGAATACAACACTAGATTCCACTGAAGTGTGAGTTACACCTTTATCACTTCCTTTGGCTCTGTCTGGATGGCACAGAACTCAGCATCACAGTTCCTTCAGATCACCTCTCTGAAGTGCCTCCTCAAGGGCGAAAAGTTTCAAACCCCACTTTTTGGATTTAAGAAGGTTTTAGAGATCATATATGCAAAATGACAAGTATAAATTTTCAAAATTCCTATTTTAAAATTGGAATAGGTTCCATTTGTATCCCTGACTACTTCCAAGAATTCAGTTCAGTTTTAAATAGTCATAAATAGATCTTCTATTATTTCCATTTATTATTAAGTGCCTACTGAAGTTCATCTTCTAAAGTTTATTGTATTTGGCTTGTGAACTCATTTGTTTAATGTTATTTCATTAATTCCACTAGGTTAGCTTCTGTACTTGGTCAGTAATTTACTTTAATATTTACAGAAATTTGTATTAATTAAAATATATTTAAGGAAAAATTAAGTTTTTGTTT